>JAJAGP010007228.1:0-14937 GCA_025084515.1 Ancistrus triradiatus | reverse complement strand
AGCTGTTGGGACAGTGTGTTACTACACAGCAAAGATGGTTCCAGTCTGTAGCAGTCCAGGTTTCTCGTTCATGACATAAATGCAGCAGAAGGTGATGGTGGCTGGCTGTCAATGGCAGGACATGAAATGGGTAGAAATGGGTACTATGACAAAAAACTTCCTTCCTCTAAGCACCTGGATTTTGTCAGGGGTGTGTAGTGAAGGTGTGTCACCTGTTTGTGGATGGTGGACAAAAAGAAATTGTGAGCTGCTTCTGCTTGTCAGTGGATCAAACGATTCCCTCTACAGAGCCTGTTTGCCCTATATTTGTGCCCTCACAGAATCATGTTTAGCAGTCAACAATCTCTCACCAAGAGGTACACTGCCCAAAAGCAGCCTCTGAGAGCCTTTTTATAAGGAAGTGATGGAAGCAATTTTATGCTCTCTTTTGGCAAGATTTGGTATCTAATCAGACCAGACTTGTAATAATTTACATATCAGCATTTTTTTAATGAGTACATTATACTTGGCCATTTATGTACATATTATACAATATTACATATCTGTGAGGGTCAAACATGAAGCTCTAGGATTAGCAATGAAAGTGAAAAAGGGAAAGGTGTTTTCAACCAATGAACGGGATGAAAAGCACACCTGAGTGGGCACCATGGTGTATTTAAATAACAGGGATCTATCAAAGTCTGATCTTCCCAATATATGTTTGTGGAAGTGTATCATGAAATGAATAATGGATATTTCTGTGGACCACAAAAAGAGAGTTGCTAATTTTTATCAATCTGGAAAAGGTTACAAAACCATCTCTAAAGAGGTTGGATTCCACCAATCCACAGTCAGGCTGTGTACAAATGGAGGAAATTAAAGACCATTGTGAATGGTGCTGTGCAAGGGCTCGCACAAGCTACTGAAAGTAAAGGTTTACATACTTTTGCCGCTCACAGACATGTAAAATTGGATTTATTGGATTGGTAATATTGGATATTGGTAATATTGGACTCTGGCTGTACCTGCTTCCACTGAATGATCTGATAAAATTGTGTATGCTTTTCCAGAGATATCGCTCTTCGGAATACAAAGGCAATCTAAGGTGAAGATGGATTCCCCTCATACTCATGTCATAAACCAACAGAACTATCTGGCTTTTGTGCAAAATGGATGATCTATAGTGCTATTGGTTGGTGGAAACAGTAGCTCTGAGAGGAAACCTGCCAACCTGTTGAATAAATCCAACCACATTCAGAGCAGGTGTCTTATTCCTGGCTTTGGCAATATACAGGAAGGAGCAGTCTGTGTCCTTCATGAGTGGAGTCTGTATGTCCCCCCGTGTCCATGTGGGTTTGCTCCCACAGTCCATAGACATGCGTGCTAGACTAACTGGTGTCTCTAAAGTGCCAATGGTCTAAAGGACCATTGTTACCATCCTCAGGAAATTCATGGTCAATGTTTTGTGGATAGATGAGACAAAAAATAGAACGTTAGATTATGTTTGAGCATTATGTATTATGAGCGTTATGTTTGGAGAAAGAAAAACACTGCATTTCAACATAAAAAACCTTATCCCATCTGTAAAAAATGATGGGCGGTAGTATCATGGTTTGAGCCTTTTTTTGCTGTATATGGGCCAGGAGTGCTTGTCATCATTAATGGAGCAATGAGATATTAAGTATTCTAAAGGAAAATGACAGGACATCTGTGAACCGATACGAGACAACAGTCCAAAGCGCACAAGTCATTCCACCAAAGCATGGCTAAAGGAGAACAAAGCTAATGTTTTGGCATTCACAGTCAGTGTCCCGACCATAATCCAATAGAAAGGAACACCACGAAACATCCCAGAGATAAAGCTGTTCTGTATGGAGTAATAGGCTAAAATTCCTCCAAGAAGATGTGCAGGATGTGTCATCAGTTACTTGAAATGTTTAGTTGTGAATGTTGCTGTGCAAGGGGTACCACAAGATACCAAAAGTAAAGGTTTACAAACTTTTGCCGCTCACAGATATGTAACATTGGATTTTCCTCAATAAATAAATGGCTCTTTGACCATACCGGCTTCCATTCCAGACATGTAATATTGGGTTTATTGGACTGGTAATATTGGATATTGGTAATATTGGACTCTTTGGCTGTACCTGCTTCCACTGAATGATCTGATTAAATTGTGCATGCTTTTCCAGTGGAAAACAAAGGTAATCTAAAGTGAAGATGGATTCCCCTAATAGTCATAAACCAGCAGAACTATCTGGCTTTTGTGCAAAATGGATGATCTATAGTGCTATTGGTTGGTGGAAACAGTAGCTCTGAGAGAAAAAAAATGCCGACCTCTTGAATAAATCCATCCATATTCAGAGCAGGTGTCTTATTCCTGGCTTTGGTAATATACAGGATTATCAGACCTATTTTGACAGTTAATATGGTATAATCAGTGAATAATCCTACTTTAATCCAATCAAGTCCAGTCATGGCCATTGCTGTGGAAGACATTCAATATTTCTAGGACATCCTGTACTGTGTGGGAAATGCCAGGATGGCAACTATTGTCCACATGAAAAAAATAATATTTAAAAACATCGATATTCATGTGTAATTTGTGCTCAGTTGAGAAGGTTTGCCACTATATTTCAACAAATGACATTGAGGTCAGGCATTAATGTTGGACAATGAGGGTTGTTTTTCAGCTGGCATTCCAATACATCTCAAATGTTTCTGAAAAAGTTATGGTCATGGCTTAGGGCAAGCCAGTCAAGTTGTCCATCAAGCTTCTTTATGGACTTTTTGCCTTGTTCATGAAGATTCTCAGTGCTAAGAGTTGGGGGCATTTCTGTCTTAAAAGTTAAAAGTTATTAATAAAGCTTCTTAACATAGAAAAATTATCAGCATGAAAAATAAGCAGTCAGTAAAATAAAGCAAATAAATGTGTGTGACGTGTGAAATAAGCAGAAATAGCCTATACCTGTTATTTAATAGTAAAAGCATATACAGTGGGGCAAAAAAGTATTTAGTCAGTCACTGATTGTGCAAGTTCTCTGACTTAGAAAGATGAGAGAGGTCTGTAATTTTCATCATAGGTACACTTCAGCTATGAGAGACAAAATGAGAAAAAAAATCAAGAAAATCACATTGTAGGGTTTTTAAAGAAATTAATTGTAAATCATGGTGGAAAATAAGTATTTGGTCACCCACAAACAAGCTAGATTTCTGGCTCTCACAGACCTGTAACTTCTTCTTTAAGAAGCTCTTCTGTCCTCCACTCATTACCTGTGTTAATGGCAAATGTTTCACCTCGTTATCTGTATAAAAGACACCTGTCCACAGCCTCAAACAGTCAGACTCCAAACTCAACCATGGCCAAGACCAAAGAGCTGTCAAAAGGACACCAGAAAGAAAAAATTGTAGAACATGCAGCAGGCTGGGAGACGAAGAATCTTACAATAAGCAAGCAGATTGGTGTGAATAAATCACCCTGTGGTGGGAGCAATTGTGTAAAGACATACAAAGACCATTGATAAATCTCCCTCGATCTGAGCTCCAACGCAAGATCTCCATCCCGTGGGGGTCAAAATGATCATGGGAACGGTGAGCAAAAATACCAGAACTTCATGGAGGGACCCTGATGAATCGACCTGCAGAGAGCTGGGACCAAAGTAACAAAGGCTGCTACCATCAGTAAACACACTACACTGAGAGGGAATCAGATCCTGCAGTGCCATGGCGTGCGACCCCTGCATTAAGCCAGGTACATGTCCCAGGCCCATCTGAAGTTTTGCCAGAGAGGCATATTGGATGATTTCAGAAGAGGATTGGGGAGAATATCATGTGGTCAGATGGAAATCCAAAATAGAACTTTTTGGTAAAAAAATCTTTCAAGTCGTCGTTCGTGTTTGAAGGAATAAGAAACGCTGAGTTGCATCCCAAGAACACACCTACCTAACTGTGAAGCATGGGGGGGTGGGGGGTGGAAACATCATGCTTTGGGGCTGTTTTTCTGCAAAGGGGACAGGATGACTGATCCGTGATAAGGGAAGAATGAACGAGGCCATGTATCGTGAGATTTTAAGCCAAACCTCCTTCCATCAGTGACAGCATTGAAGATGGAACGTGGCTGGGTCTTCCAGCATGACAATGATCCCAAACACACCGCTCGGGCAACGAAGGAGTGACTCCATAAAAAGCATTTCAAGCTCCTGGAGTGGCCTAGCCAGTCTCCAGACCTCAACCCCATAGAAAATTTGCGGAGGGAGTTCGTGTCCGCGTTGCCCCAAAACATCACTGCTCTAGAGGAGATCTGCATGGAGAAATGGGCCAAAATTCCAGCTACAGTGTGTGCCAACCTGGTGAAGACTTACAGGAAACCTTTGACCTCTGTCATTGCCAACAAAGGTTATGTTACAAAGCATTGAGTTGAACCAAATCTTTTGACCAAATACTTATTTTCCACCATAATTTACAATTAAATTCTTTAAAAATACTACAATGTGATTTCCTGGATTTTTTTTCTCATTTTGTCTCTCATAGTTGAAGTGTACCTATGATGACAATTACAGACGTCTCTCATCTTTCTAAGTAGGAGAACTTCCACAATCAGTGGCTGACTAAATACTTTTTTGCCCCACTGTAATAGGATATATTTCCCTAACTTAGAGTGCAGTGAGATCGCTTTTGAATCACTCTTAAGCTAAAAAAATCTTTATTAAAATGGCCCCTGGATTTAGGAGAGCAGAACAGGAAGTTCATTTACTGAGTTGTTGGGTATATTATGTATATAATAACATATATTATGTTAAGGCTCATATTAGAGTTAAGATATTTAGTACAACCCACTCAGCTGCCACTATTTGTCTGTGGAGACTCATCTGGAGGGAATCTCTTCCATCTTGGATTACTTCAGTCTGCCCATAGACATAGTCGTTCTGTCTCTTTCCTCTTTTGTCATATTTTGACCTTCAGTGACTGCAACACTCAAGGGAGGGCACTTGACCTGCACTGGTTTTCATTGGTTTAGCATACATTTGTTCTTCAGTTTGTGTGTAAAGTCTTTACTAAGTCATTAGTTAGCACTAGTTAGTTTTAAACTATCCTTTTACTAAATTCGGTTGCACCACAAATCCCTAGGTTGTCCCTAGTACTAGTAACTTGTAACAACTATCGTAACCAATGCGGCACAGATTTCTTATATTCTTTGGGAAAAAAAGAAAAACATATATTGAGTCAAATATATGTATCCCTATATTATCAAAACGTAATTAAATATAATTGAATGAATGAATTCTTTTTATCTAGACGAGTCTTATACTGATCCACAGAGTGTCATGGCAATGTTTTTTACGAAGTAGGTCACCAGGTCTTTCTCCAACCCATCGTATGGCACATACACTCAACAACCTAACCTAACAAGCATGCTTTGGAATGTGGTAGGAGACCGGAGTAGCTGGAGGAAACCAACACATACACGGGGAGGACATACAAACTCCACATAGACAGAGTCCAGAGTCGGGATCGAACCGGGTATCTCGGAGCTGTGAGACATAAAATCAAATACTTGTGAGTATATTTGTATATTTATTTGTCTTTGTATTCCCTCGCGATGACGGTTTCCACATACCGGCGACAATAGCACCTGCATCAACCTAAAAAGTGGACAGAATGGTAACGGTAAGGCTTAGTGGATAATAAAAATTAGTTTGTTATATTATAAAAGTTATTATTTGTACAGATAGGTCCTAGTATAGCTTTGTGTTATCAGAAATAGGGTTGGGCTGAAAATAAAAACCAGAACAGATGACTGAAAATGTAAGATTTTTGTCTGCCAATTTCTAAATATATGGATTATTGTGTCTTGTCGATTTATGTCTGCCATAATACTGTACTATGCCTTTTGGATGATACAGAAAAAAACACATAGGCTACTTCATATTAAAACAGTTTTCTTAAAATTTAAGTAAGAAATATTTAGTAGTTACTTCCTCCTACCTACGTAACTGGTCTGGTGCAACTCATTTTATTTTAGTAACGCGCAAACCTGAACTTAGTACACACTTATATTTCAACTAGCATGTGTTCGAACTTGCGCACAGCTGGTGCAGCTGGCCACTGATCTTTAGCTGACCTTCCACAAACACTAGGTTCCATCCAAAGGTCTCGCAAGTGTTATGCACATTTGCAAAATTTCAGCAGAAAGAAAGCAAATTAATTTGTATTTCCATCCACTATAGCTATGCTAATAAACTTTAGGTGCCGTAGGCTACCACGATTCAGTGTTTCATTGAAACAAGCAAAAATGAAGGAATTTTAGCATCATAAATATTTAGAGCCATTTACAATATTTTTATGGCTGTGTTCATTGCAGTTCGGAGATGCCAGGCGGGTCGAGCAGTGGCCCACCTAACGAGGGATGTGGTGTGTGTGTGCATTGGTTTGTCAGGTATACGGCAGCGCAAATAGCGCAGTTGTCTTTAACACACACACCTCTTCATTCATTTTCTTTCTCCGGTTAATCACTTACATTATAATTTTAACAGTCACACTGGCATTCAGTTGGGTTGCCTATTAAATCATATCTAAATATATTTTTTGTTTTTGGTCTGATCATTCTACCTGAATGGACGGCCATATCAGGTATCATGGAAAGGACCCTCCTCTGCACCATATCAACTCTCCACTCGAGTACCACAAGGCTTAGTGCTGAGCCCTCTACTTTTCTCTTTCTATACATCTGTTCTCTTGGTGAAGTCATAACCTCACATGGCTTCTCCTATCACTGTTATGCTGATGAAACTCCACTTATTCTGATGCTTTACATTCCTGGAGACCTGTCCCCATGTCACAATCTTGTCATCTCCCTAGTACATTTCTCCACCACATCATCCAAGATTGCAAGCAGCCTCAGAGCAGTCTTAGATAACCAGAAGAACTTCTATGCTTATGTTGCTGACATGGACATGCGAGTAGCTCCTCTTCTGCATCAGGAGGATTCAACCATTCCTTTCCTGGGAAGCCACCCAGGTGTTTGTCTAGTCTTTTCCTATAAGAATACTTGACTACTGTAATGCTCTCATGTGTGCACTCAGACTTCCACAACTGCTTCAGAATGTCTGGGTTTCGAGTTTCCAAAGTTCTCTGTAATGTCACTGCTGCGTTTCTTTTACTGCCTCCCTATAGCTGCCTGTATCAGAAACACTTTTCAAGACTCAAGTTTGGTTTGACTGGAGCCATATCCCTAAACAACAGGAAGACAAGCATCAAGACTTGCACCTAGGACAAATGAGCAAACCCTCACCTGAAACACTGACCAGAACAAGCCGGGGTAAAACAAGGAGTTTTTCTTTTGTTTTAGATGTCTGAATGGTTGCGTTGTCCTTTTCAACTAGCACTTGTTGGCTGAGGGATGAGTGAGATTGCACAGGCACTTTACTTTAAAATTCCTCTCCTTTTATTGTGCTTTTCCTTTGTTACTATATCTGTTGTTTTACTGCGTCAACAGGATTTTAGCTGGATGATGTTCTTAAGCTGTAGGCTGCTTGTGTTAACATGAGGGAATTTACACTATGAAATATTCAAAGCCCTTCAGTAAATCACTCTAGACAACATTCCAGAAATGGTCTAAATGCTAGAACTGTAAATGTATTTTCCACTGCTAACTGAGAGTACAACACAAGTCTTGCTATGGATAACGATTTGGCCTATTTCAAAGTTGTTTGCTTGCCGTCTAAGATCTCCCAGACATAGACATGCATTGTTGTAATTATATAGTCAACATTATTCATTATTCAATCTGTGAATGATCATAAAATTTTGGCCTATCTGTATAAACAGTCACCGGCTGGGTAGGACCCCCTTTTGCTTTCAGAACTACCTTAATTCTTTGTGGTATTGATTCAACAAGGTGCTGGAAATATTGTTTAGAGATTTTGGCTTGATAGAATCACAAGTTGCTGCTGATTTGTCGGCTGCACAAAGAGATCCATGATGCAAATCTCCTGTTCCCCTACATCCCAAAGGTGCTCTGTTGGTTTGAGATCTGGTGACTGTGGAAACCATGTTAGTACAGCAAACTCATTGTCATGTTCAAGAAACCAGTAGCCATCAAATGATAGGTACGCTGTGGTCGGCATGGGATGGAAATTGTCAGCAACAATACTCATGCAGGCTGTGGCATTTTAAACGATGCCCAATTGGTATTACGGGGCTCAAAAGTGTGCCAAGATGCCCTCAACTTTACACCACTACCATCAGCCTGAACTCCTGATACAAGTCGGTATGGATCTATGCTTTCATGTTGTTTGTGCCAAATTCTGACCATCCCATCCGAATGTGGCAACAGAAATCAAGACTCATCAGACCAGGCAACATTTTTTCAATTTTCTTTTGTCCAATTTTGGTGAGCCCCTAGGTAGCCTTATTGCCTGTTCTTAGCTGAAAGGAGTGGCATCCAGTTAGGTCTTCTGCTGCTGTAGATCATCTGCTTCAAGGTTTGATGTGTTGTGTGTTCAGAGATGTTCTCCTGCATACCTCATTTGTAACGAATGGTTATTTGAGGTACTGTTGCCTTTCTATCAGGTTGAGCCAGTCTGGCCATTCTCCTCTAACATCTGGCATCAACAAAGCATTTCATTTATAAATGAACTTCAGCAGGTCATCAGGAGTATGTCTACATTCCTAAATGCATTGAGTTGCTGCCATGTGATTGGCTAATGAGATATTTGTGTCAAAAAACCAGTTAAACAAGAGTACCTAATAAAGAGGCTAATAAGTGTGTTCTGAAATATATTTACATGCAATTTAAGTCATATACATTTGTAGAGTACTATTTAGGTAGTACATTTTATATGTAGCATCTGTATAAGTAATATTTAAGTTCATCTGTAGAATTAGCTAAGCACATGGGGTTCAGTCTTTTTGTAAAAGGAAGTTGAAGGTGTATTATTACGTTCCAGAACAATATCATCAAGAATTGGTTGGACTCCCACTCATGCGTGGCTCTATATGAAATCCTCACCACTCCAGAGACGTCTGAGGGCGTCTTTCAGGGGATCAGACATTGAATCTTAACGTTTGTCAGGTGTTTTGGAAGACGGCTCTCGTCTGATAAATATTTATAGAGCACAGCTAATGCAGCGTGAAAATCCGAATGCCTGAAAATGGAGAATGAAAACGATAAAGCTTTGCATGCATGCCTTAAATCAGCCATTTAAATACTGACTGGCCTTAGAAAGGAACCCATCTGCCCTCATTATGGAGTGCATATTACATTATGCGTTACATTAGTAAAGGATGGTATGTACAAAACATAATAAAAGAAATACCAGTAGCTTATTTATATTGAAGTGATTCATGTTCAGAGTTATTAATAATAATTTCCGTTCTCCCTTAAGATTATAATTTTTTGCAGTTATGTTTGGATTTTATTTTTTTTTGTTTATTTACTAACCTGTCTCAGCACTTAAGGACGTAGTCTAGATTTACTGAATATGTTTATAGACTTCTCTGTATTGTCTCTATTTGTATAACGTTCTCCTAGTTATGTGCAGTGCAGTTTCGTTTTAGATGGGGCAAAACAGTAACCACACGACATTCACCTTAAGCATATTATGAAGTTTGCTTATTAATTAAATATTAAATTGCCTTAAATATACATCCCCTTTCAAAGACGCATGGCAGCTATCACTGTCATCAAACAACTCCAGAGATCCGCAGTTCAATTCCTGGCCCACACTCCATCTGTGCAGACCTTGCATTTTCTCCCTGTCTGCATGGGTTTCCTCCCACATTAGGTCATTTGAGGTCGCTAAAAAGTTTCCCTGTATGGGTTTCCCTGCAATGGGCTGATGCCCTGTCTAGGATTGGTTCCTGCCAGTTAGGTCAAGACTCCCTGAATTGAGATCAAAATGAATGCATGAATGAAATCAATTAAATTACCTTTCAATACTTTTACTTTTAACTCTACATATAACCAAACAAATATCAATAGCTTTCAAGCCATGTCATATAATTACATTCACCAGAGGAATCTGTCCAAGCACATTGTGAGTTCAAGTCCTGCCCTCTTCAAGCTGTCGCTGTTGGCCACATCAGGAATGACCTTATCCTTCACTTGTCAGCTTAATGGTAAGTTGTACTCAATAAGGGTGCCTGCCAAATGCTGACCCTTCAGAGTCTCTACCTTGGCAGGTTAGGTCTTCTGAAGTCTTCAGACATAGTCAGGAATCCTTCACAATAAAAAACAGATTTAGAATATGTGAGAAGAGGACATATGGGAGCAGCCAGCACACCATAAAGGGAAGGAAGTTCTAGAATCTGTGAGAAGAGTGCCTATGTGAGGAGACACCACACTATACAAGGAAGGAAAGGTTTAGAATCTGTGAGTAGAGTACCTATGGGGGAGACTGAACACTATACAAGAAACTAAAGTTCTATAATCTGTGAAAATAGTAGTTATGGGAGGAGACAGCACACTATAGAAGGAAATAAATTGGGGGGTACAGAACCGACCCTAGAATTCACTGCGCTCAAGCTTACAGTGGGGCAAAAAAGTATTTAGTCAGTCACTGATTGTGCAAGTTCTCCGACTTAGAAAGATGAGAGAGGTCTGTAATTTATCATAGGTACACTTCAACTATGAGAGACAAAATGAGAAAAAAAATCCAGGAAATCACATTGTAGGATTTTTAAAGAATTTAATTGTAAATCATGGTGGAAAATAAGTTTTTGGTCACCCACAAACAAGCAAGATTTCTGGCTCTCACAGACCTGTAACAACTTCTTTAAGAAGCTCTTCTGTCCTCCACTGGTTACCTGTATTAATGGCACCTGTTTGACCTCGTTATCTGATAAAAAGACAACCTGTCCACAGCCTCAAAACAATCAGACTCAAACTCCAACCATGGCCAAGACCAAAGAGCTGTCGAAGGATCACCAGGAAAAAAAAATTGTAGATATAGCTCCTGCTCCAGGCTGGGAAGAGTGAATCTACAATAGGCAAAGCAGCTTTGTTGTGAATAAATCAACTTTTGGGAGCAATTGTAAGAAAATGGGAAGACATATACAAGACCACTGATAATCCTCCCTCGATCTTGGGGCCCCACGCAAGATCTCATCCCGTGGGGGTCAAAATTGATAATGAGAACGGTGAGCACAAAAATCCCAGAAACACACGTAGGGACCTGATGAATGGACCTGCAGAGAGCTGGGACCAAAGTTAACAAAGCTACCATCAGTAACACACACTACTCCGAGAGGGAATCAGATCCTGCAGTGCCAGGCGTGCCCCCCTGCTTTAAAAGAAAGCCAGTACATGTCCAGGCCCATCTGAAGTTTGGCAGAGAGCATATGGATGATCCAGATAGGATTGGAGAGAGAATTATCATGCGGTCAGATGAAACCAAAAATAGAACTTTTTTGGTAAAAAAAAAAACGTCAACCCGTTTGGAGAAAGAAGAATGCTGAGTTATGATATACCTACTGTGAAGCATGGGGGGTGGAAACATCATTCTTTGGGGCTGTTTTTTTCTGCAAAGGGGACAGGACGACTGATCCGTGTTTGTTTGTTAAAGGAAGAATGAATGGGGCCATGTATCATGAGATGTTTAAGCCAAAACCTCCTTCATCAGTGAGGAGCATTGAAGATGGGAACATTGGCTGGGTCCTTCTCCCAGCATGGACAATGATCCCAAACTTACTGGTCGGGCCAACAAAGGAGTGGCTCCGTAAAAAAGCATTTCAAGGTCCTGGAGTGGCCTAGCCAGGTCTCCAGACCCCAACCCCATAAGAACAATTTGTGGAGGGAGTTGAAAGTCCGTGTTGCCACAAAAAATCACTTGCTCTATAGAGGAGAATGCAATCTTGCACGGGGAGGAATGGGCCAAAAATACCAGCTACAGTGTGTGCCCAACCTGGCGAAGACTGACTTACAGGAGGAAACGTTTGACCTCTGTCAATTGCCAAAAAAGGTTATGTTACAAAAAGTATTGAGATTTGAACCAAATGTTTTGACCAAATACGTATTTCATCAAACCATAATTTACAATTAACTTCTTTAAAAATCCTACAGTGTGATTTCCTGGATTTTTTTTCTCATTTTGTCTCTCATAGTTGAAGTGTACCTATGATGAAAATTACGGACCTCTCTCATTTTTCAGGTTGGAGAACTTGCACAATCAGTGCCTGACTAAATACTTTTTTGCCCCACTGTATGTGAGACACCAGTCAATGAGTCGCAGAGCAGAGGTAACCATATCACCTGAGCTTCATGTTGCAAGACCTACCTAGGGTTTAAACCCTGGTACTCAGGAGCTGATACAGTGGTGGGTAGCAGTGCAATGCCAGTCATTTAAAAAGGTTATCAGAATGTTATGAGATCAAATGCCAGCTTCAGAAAGCTGCCACGGCTCTTGAGCAAGGTATTACACGTTCATCTCGGCCCTGCTGCCTAAAGTACTCACCAAATGAGTAAATGTAGAAATGTAGTTGAAAGTTTAGTTGCATTTACTGCCACACTCCTGTGAAGTCCTTTCTTGAAGAGGTTCCCTGTCCTAGTCATATTCGCTCCTTTGGCTAATGTTTTGAGGATATTCTCTGGACCCATCATGACCTGATCTGAACTGTTTCTTGTGTTACTTCTATTATGTAATGGTTGTTTTAGTATTTAGAAGCCGATAGTTATTACTGAAATTGGGTTGAAATGTCCAATGTCGGTAGTATGGTGGCACAGTGGTTAGTGCTATCGGCTCACAGCTACACAGATCCCCAGTTAGATTACCAGCCTAGACGCCACTTGTGTTAAGTTGGCATGTTCTGTTCATGTCTGCAAGGGTTTCCTCTGTGTACTGTTGGTTTAAATTAACTGGGGTTTCTAAAGTGTCCCAGGGTGAGTGGGTGAGTGTCTGTGTATCTGTGTGTACATTTGCCCTGTGATAGACTGCCGCCTTGTCTAGGGTTGGTTCCCACATTCCACTCTGTGGTGCTTGTTTGCTCCCTATGACCTTGGACTGGATTAATGAGGTATAGAAATTAATGAATGTCCAGTGTAATAATTAATGCCACTTTTCTATTGCATTTATGGTCAAAATAAATGAATCAGTTGTTTCAGTGATTCTGCTTGACTGAAGTTTGACTGAAGTTTCTTCTGATACTTATTCTAGTGCTGTTTTGAATTCATTTCAAGTATTCAAGATATGCTTAGTTGTCCACTAACACATTGTGGTAATATTATGACCTAACATTAATGGAATTTTTATCTCAGACCCTGTTTACTAAAGCAGTGCTTGTGTAAAAACATGTGCAAACTTGGTAACACCCACAAACATGTGTGAGCAGATTCGCTAACACATACACTTACAGAAGGGCAGCCAGCAGGTCATTTCTGCTAATACTTTAATTGAAGGAGATCCATTAGTACTCTGTGTGGTAAAACATGCTGTAAGTGTGATCAGGCCTTGACCAGTCATTTATTCCGACAGGTTGTATAGCATAGTTTAGTGATAAAAATGAACTTTTTAGTTTGTAAGTTAGTTATTGTTGTTTATTTGGAGGTATGCTAGGGCAGGAAAATTACCAAACTATGTTGGATACAGCTCTAAAATCAAAGCTGTGCAGTGGTCTAGTCCATAGATGGTCGACATGCCTGCCTGCAGCATCCCAGTGGCCTTCTTCCTTTGGAAACATGTGTGGCTTTTTTATGGCAGTGATCTAATCTTTGAATTACAGGCTTTTAAGCAGAAATATGTGACCTAATTAGGTGTTGTTCACACCTGGACGTCATTAGTTAAAAGGGCAAAAATTTGTGTGATTACCAAGTACAAAAGGCTTGCCTCAGAAGCTATATAGCTACCACAGGGCTGACTAATTTCTAGAAAATGATACTATTTTTATTCTAGAAAATGTTCACCTTTTTATATAATATACTGCACTGAATTGTTGTCATGCAAAAATGTCATATTTATGTTCTATGTGGTTCTTTATTCCCATTCAACACTAAAAGCTGTCATTTTAACAGGATATTTAAAAATTGCTTTTAAAAATCAGTTCCAGGTCCTCTCAACAATGTTCTGAAGTATGTAAGGGTGGCTTTAATGGCATTCTTTTGATGTTCAAAATGATTTATGCAGCTCATTAAACACATGTGAGTGGTTTTTAAATACAATCCTAATTTTGCCAACACAGGGAAAAACTATGATAATAGTACATTGTATTGAAAACATACATTTTGATGCACTGATTTTGTACTGAGTCCATAGAAAACAGCAGAAGTCTTAAGTGTGTAAAACAACACATACATACATTAATGCCTATAATGGAGGAGAATGGCCAAACTGGTTTGAGCTGATAGAATGGCCATTGTAACTGAAATAATCACTCATTACAAACAAGGTATGCAGAAGAGCATATGTGAAAACACATTACATTGAATGTTGAAGCAGATGGGCTACAGCAGCAGAAGACCACATCGGGTGCCACCCAATGAGGCTACAATTCTCACGGGCTCACCAAAATTGGAAAACATTGCCTGGTCTGATGGGTCTTGATTTCTGCTGTGACATTCGGAACTGACACTGATGTTTTGGTGGTGTGTTAATATGTGTTGTGCTGGTACGAGTGTTTCAGACACATCAGTGCTGCTGGAGTTTTAAACCACCTCAGTGACCCTGGTGGACTGAAAATTGTCCACCAGCCAAAAATGTCCAGCTACCAGCATCCTGTAGGCAGCGTTCTGTGAGCACTGATGAAGGATTAGACTAACACAAACTGCAACAAGAGATGAGCTACTGTCTCTGACTTTACATCTACAAGATGGAACGATAAGGTGAATGTCTCTAATAAAGTAGACAGTAAGTGAACAGTGCTCTAAAACTCCAGCAGCACTGATGTGTCTGATCCACTCATACCAGCACAACACGCCACCACCATATCAGTCTGAAATTGATTCAACATCATTCTCTTTTGGGGGGG
>JAJAGP010007227.1:0-14939 GCA_025084515.1 Ancistrus triradiatus | reverse complement strand
TTTGTTTGGCTCATTGCAAGTGTAGTCGGGAAACCGGAAACGCTAGAACAGCACTAAGCAAAATGCAGAAGTAATTCTGCAAAGAGCCCATTTACCTCAATGTAGATTAGAAAATGGCCGCCAGCTAATTGTGGGTGTCGATTTGAGACTCACCCATACTTGTGAAAAACACGTTAATATCACACTTTCTACACTAGTATAACGTTAAACGTAAGCATTTAAGAGACAATCGTGCGTATTTAACATCAAACCGCGATATATGTTAATAATATACGAATTTATAGACTTACTTTTGATTAGCGAATAATATGGTCGGACGTTGTGAAGTGGGCGTGGTTTTAAGACCTATATTTGCATATCCACAGTCGTGTAAGGTCTTCAGGAGAATGTTTTGGGTTTGTTTGATTGTAAAAACTGTTTTTTTATTGGCAGTACTTCATATTCGAATTGTTGGTCGATAGGTTTTATATTTCAGCATTACTCTGGAAAAAAAAATCAGGTTACCATCACTGAGACGTGTATAGAATTTGACAAAGAGGGTCATCGAATGATGAAGCTTTTGGAAAAATTGCTCTTTTAGTATTTGTCTAGAAGGTTTCTCCTTTAGGAGAAGCCCACAGTCACCGTTGTGAAATCAGACTTAGTTGTGTGTGTGTGTGTGTGTGTGTGTGTGTGTGTGTGTGTGTGTGTGTGTGTGTGTGTGTAAATAAAACATACACAACAATGCAGAATAAAGATTTCTGAAGGATGTTAATTATTGTATTTTATTGTAGTTTTATTCATATTTGAAATGATGAACCATACATTTGCAGTTGTATCACCGTGCAGGACACTTTGTGGACATGACTAAAATGTGTAAAGAAAAATATTATGGATTTCCTTAATGAAAAATAATTGAAGCCATAGATGGGATATGGAGTGACTCGACATTATAATAGTAGTAACAGCATGAGCGTGTGCTTTATATGGCTGGTTGTTTGCAGTGAAATGACTTCGGCTGTAGGAGGAGGAGAAAGGGGAGGGTGAAGCAGCAGGAACGCGGGGAGAAATAGTAAAAGCCCCGCTGAATGGTGATCCTGGAACTCACAGGCACGGAACCTCCTGTCAGAGCCACTTCCGCCCTCACCGAACATGGCGCCTTCCTTGACGGAGCTACTGTCGGATTATTTAGAGTCGCCCGAACCTGCCGTGCGGCTCATTCTGTCCATTTTAATAGGTAGGTTTTTAAGTTTTGGGGGTTCTTGTTATAAGAGATGCTCGTTGGTGGTAGAGTAGGTCGGGTTTGTGCAGAGGAACTTAGTTCAGGAGACAAATAAGAGGTTTGGGGCTTAATGGGGCTACATTAGGGTGCCTCAGAGATTACAGTGGACTAATCCCGAGGTAACAACGGGGTAACTGGTGTGGCAGTAGGATCATAATGGGGTTAGTCCTGAAATAACTCATGCAGGACACCCATGCTGCTGTCACACGTGGAGGTCGATAAGGGCGACCTCCCCTTTCCCAAGTTCGTGCAATCCTTCACCAGTCTCAGTTCCTCAAAACTTCTGCTTAATGACACAAATCCGAAATGAATCCCGGTTTAATAAAACACTTCAGCTCCAGTAGGACAGTTCTGGATTGTGTGGGGGTAAAATAGAGAACATAAGCCAATTCCTTCTGTACTTTGACCTGGCATTTGAGTTAAAGATACAGAGGATTTCTGCAGACTATTAGGTCACTACTGTCAGAATACTGGATTATGAAGAAATAAACAAATAAATACAAGCCCATTTCGATCAGACCAATCTACTACCCCGGGCTGTCAGGAGGAGTTCTGTTAGGCTGTACAAACAAGGCTGTATGGGTGTGGATGTTGATCGATTTGACCGAGTGACAGGTAAAAAATATAGCCAGGTCTTTAGGTAAAAAGTCAGTGATTTGGAGATTCAAAGATGTTACTGTGTTATTATTGGTGATTTTTATTAAGGCCTGTTTACTATTTAATATATTTTAAGCAAGATTCTTATGACAATATTAGAGTCAAATATCTCAAATGTCAAAGTGAGATAATAAGTAAAACTTTAACCTTGTCAAACTTTTGAGATGAAAAAACTCCAAGTTTTTTCTAGATTAGAGATGAGTTTAAAAAGTGTTTTGTTTTGTTTTTAAGTCACAATCAAACCCGATAAGGTTGCAAAGGGCGATTAGTTATTTCTTAAAAGTTTTACAAATGAATATCTTGTGCCAACATGTTTCTCATGACAAAACTATGGCAAAATGTCAAACCTTTGAGCTGGTAAAGTCAAACTCGTACAACGTCAAGCCTTTGATATAAAAAGTCAAATTCGCTGAGGTAACATTAATGTGTCCTGGCTACAAATTGTTCACGTGGCCAAAATGTGTGGATAAAGTGCCAATGTTTTTAGATAAAATGACATTTTGAATTTGAAAAAATCTACCATTTTGAGATAAGTCATAATGATGGGATAGAAGGTATAAATCGTGAGATAAAATGGCAATTGTGATTTAAGAAAATTCCAAAAGATAATATCTTAAGTCAATAAGGGCTGATAGTTACATCAAGATAAGTCAGAAAGATTGCCTTGATCAAGAGTTAAGTTAAACTTTAAAGCTGTTGAATATGTGATTTAAGTTTCTTGGGCCAAAACATTTGGATAAAATGGCCAACTTTTGAGATACTAGGTCAGGAATATAAATAATAAGTTCTATCTATGTAGTGCTTTCACAGATACTAAGTTGGAAAATTTCCATTTCGATAATGAGCTTGTTTTTCACCTTTTTTGGCCTAAGCTAAGCCGCCCAAGCAGGTCGGGTTGCTTTTAGAGCTTTGATCCTCCCAAGGTTTCTTTCTTAGAACCTTTAGGGAATTGCTTGCTCAGATTGTGATCGTCCTTAGATGTTAGAAGATAATCTAAAAGTGTAAAGCTGCTTTGAGATAATGGTATAGAAAAAAAGATGCGCTATAGAAATAAATCCGACTCGAGTTGACCTGTGTCAGAGACCTGTATTGTAATCCGCAAGTACTCGTCTGTAGTCTGGAATCTCGTTTATGAGCCGTGTCATTCTCCAGAAAGATGCATCTTGCTGTTATCCTTTATTATTGTTCCTCTCTGCAGGTTATCCCTTTGCGCTGGTGTACCGGCGCTTCCTGTTCCATCAGTCGCCGTCTGTCATTCATCTGTTCCACACTCTCTCTGGCCTCTCGCTGGCCGTTTTCAACTTTGGTGAGCGAACAATGAGCAAGCGATGGTGTGGGGGGGTTGTGTAAGCGTGTAAGCAGGACGCTGTTGTGTAACGAAGTTGTCTTTATGTTTTCATGCTGCTATGGGATCTAACAGCAGGTTTGTCAGTCCTCTGCCCTGTCAGGTGTCTCTGCTTCTTGTGTTTGTAACCATTAGGCGGCCTCGGGCTTGTGCAGGTCGTCTCATCTCTGCCTCTCTGATTCTCAGGCCCTCAGGTGTATCACTCCGCAATATGCATAGTCGGTCAGTTCCTGTTGCTGAGGCTCATGGGAAGGACAGTCACCTGTGTAATGAGCAGCTTCATCTTTCAGATGGTAAGAGTTCCATCACCATCTTCTCACGGCTCACTCGTGTTCCTTATTTTACTGGAGTAAGCAAACGAGCAGATCCACCAACACGAGAGTAAAACCTCATAGTTGGTGTATGAAATCTGTAGAAGGAGTCAGTACGGGGAATTTTTTCATGGTGGCTAAATATTTAAGGTGACAGAGCTGAGATGTCCTAGGATGTTTCTTAATAAACTTTTGAGTTAGTAAAATTGAATTTACCTCATACTAAGTCAGATCTTTTATTAGCGTTCCTCTTCTTCCTGACAGACGTATCTCCTGGTGGGTTATTATTACACGGCTACAGACGAGTACGACATCAAATGGACCATGCCTCACTGTGTCCTCACACTCAAACTCATCGGTACACTCCCCTCCGCTTCCAATAATCAGCTCATGTTTGCCTAGACCCCAGTCAGTCCTCATTTAACGCCGTCTTTGTTCCGTTACAGGTTTGTCCTTTGATTACTATGATGGAGGAAAAGATCCAGTAAGTTCCCTAGCGTCGCTTTAAACGTCTTTCATGTCTTATATGAAGCCGGGAATGTTTTCATTTCATTACGATGAACAAACAAGATTTTCATACAAAATTAATACAGAATAAAGTACCTGCTCTGCTTATGTTTTGTTGTCGATATCTTGGTCTGCATTTTTCTGGCATTGAGGTAGGGCTGGGTGATTATGGGAACAAAAAATACCTGATTATGATTCCGGTTTTGTGAGTTCTTCTATAACAATCAGAGATAATCTGTGGAATGTAGCTCAGTAATGGAAATGAGAGATGTAGAAATAAGCTGGGAGTCGTTATTTAAGATTATTATTGGATGGATAAGCACATGAAGAAGATTTTAGATGATGTCAGATGCTTCTGGCATGAGAACGGCTTAAGTGCAGAGCGTGACGTTAAAACACACACATAACTAACTAATATAAGAAACCTGGAAACAGACCATTTAATCCAGTGTTTTGGTGTGTTTTGCTAGAACAGTTTGGAAAGTAAAAGTAAAAAACAATGTTTTTGCTCCAGTGAGATCTCAGATCACTAATGAAATTGCTTCTGTTTTTATGTTTTCTGTAAATTAATGCTGTTTTTGAGTACAGATCATGTGATCAGCGTAACGTGGAGAGAAAAGTCGAATCTTTGAAACCTGATTAGTATTTGATTAATCAGCCTTGTTATTTCAGTGTTTGGTTACGTCGTTTCTTACGTATTTCTTACGTGTTTTGCGTTAGTCTCTGCTGAGTGCTGAGCAGAAGATCTCCGCCCTCCCATCCACTCCGTCTCTCCTGGAGGTTTGCGGCTTCTCCTACTTCTACGGAGGCTTCCTGGTTGGGCCTCAGTTCACGCTGCGGAATTACTTGCGCTTCGTTTGCCGAGAAATGAGCGACCGTCCCGGCCATCTGCCCAACAGGTGAGCTCGCACCCCGCGGCCCAGGGTTAGAACGGAAGGCGCAGGAACTTTGGTTCCTGGCCTCTGTGTTCTATTCCGATTTCTTGTGTGTAAAACGTAAACAACAACGGCTCTGTTCGGCACAAACTTTGCTTATGTGACCAGGAACAATAAAAGGTATTCTCAGAGAGAAAACAGGCTGATTTGCATGTTCCCCTTCACACGATCAGATAAAGAGTAATGTATGCATTGCAAATTTACAAAGACCCAAGTGAGCAGCTTCTGGAGATTTATTGGATACTGCAAATGACATGAACCGGCTCCCGAACGTGGTCTGTCAGCGGGTTTTTGTCGTACTGTCCGCGGTGACGGCATTCAAAGTCCAAAATATCCTGGTGAAAATGAGCTTTGTAGGCCTCGCACATCTGGGCAGATGCTTTTGCGGAGTACTTTTTCCCTCTTCTGTGTGTAAATTGACAAAATGCAACCTCTTCTGGCAAGTTCTAGAAATTTCTGGACAACCTTTCTCGAGTTCCAGTTCCAGAAGCTACTTGAAATCTGCTGAGCACTGAATGTTTCAAACTGTTTTGTGGTCCTGACCACAAAAGAGAAGTTTATTGGGAACAGCATGCATTTTCTAAACACTTTAGGCCTAAGGAACTAAGAAAACACACTTTGGAAGAAGAAAAAATCTCAATTTGTAACATAGTATATTGTTATCGTTGGTGGAATTGACACTAAACACTTCTTTAATTTCCCATCTCTTAATGTGTCGCCGTGTCTTTTTCACATCGGCAACTTAAAAAAACAAAGACTGAAGATTAGTGCCGGAAGCTCCAGTTTTTTTGTGATCCAGAACATCACTTAGAGGCTTGCAGGAAACGTTTGACCTCTGTCATTGCCAACAAAGGTTATGTTACAAAGTATTGAGTTAAACTTTTGTTATTGACCAAATACTTATTTTCCACCATGATTTACAATTAAATTCTTTAAAAATCCTTCAATGTGATTTCCTGGATTTTTTTCCCCCATTTTGTCTCTCATAGTTGAAGTGTAGCTATGATGAAAATTACAGACCTCTCTCATCTTTCTAAGTAGGAGAACTTGCACAATCAGTGGCTGGCTAAATACTTTTTTGCCCCACTGTAAATAACCAAACGGTTCCATCCAGTCCCTGTGAGCTCTAACACCATCATTCTCCAGCCTTTCAGTTCTACTTCACCAGATCTTTTCTTTAATATTCATGTTTTTATAGTTTATATCTATTGCTCATCCTATAAACTCTAGATCAGCTGTTCTGCCCGGCGACCGAGCTCTGATTGGTCAGCCTGATTTTAATGCAGAAATTAGAACAGACTCTGATTTAAACATTTTTTAATCCTCTCTCTCTCTCTCTGTCTCTCTCTCTGTCTCTCTCTCTCTGTCTCTCTCTCTCTGTCTCTCTCTCTCTCGTAGTGTCGTCCCGGCATTAAATCGCTTCTTTTTAGGTTTGTTCTTTCTTGGCATCTTTACGATATTTGGGCCTTCCTACCCAGACAGCTATTACCTCACAGATGAATTTGAGGTCAGTGAATCTTTAGCTTTGGGTTGTATATCTGATATTTAGTTTTGTTGTAAGAATTTCCATCTGTTTTGCAGGCCCAGCCGTTCTGGTACAGGTGTGTGTTTATCCTCCTGTGGGCCAAAGTTAACCTGTATAAATATGTCAGCTGCTGGCTGATCACGGTGAGAACACACACACACACACACACACACACACACACACACACACACACACTTTTTATGGCATTAAAAAGATTATTTGTTTTACCTGTTATATATCAATAACATTATTTGATCCTATGTGTGAGTTTTTGTTTGTATTAATTAAACAAAGCTCTGGTTGTGTTGATCAGGAGGGCGTGTGCATCCTCAGTGGACTCGGGTACTCCGGTACTGATGAGCATGGGCAGCCCAAGTGGGACGGCTGTGCCAACATGAGGGTGTGGTTATTTGAAACCACGCCCCAATTCACAGGGACCATCGGCTCTTTCAACATCAACACCAACGCTTGGGTTGCCAGGTATGTTTGACCTGATTTAAGCTAAAAGGCTGAACTGGTGCAGATTTGCTTGACTCCTTGTTTTGTGATGGTCTGCACAGGCACATTTTCAAGAGGCTGAAGTTCCTCGGTAATAAGATGGCATCGCAGATGGCCACGCTGCTGTTCCTGGCGGTCTGGCACGGCCTGCACTCGGGCTACGTGCTCTGCTTCTCCATGGAGTTCATTATCGTCAACGTGGAGAAGCAGGTAAGCGGGGGTTATAGGTTTGTCTCGCATTTGTGTTATAGGTTGGTTTTCTAAGTTTAAAAGAAGTTCACTGTGTAGATTCGGAAAAATCAATAAAATGTGTAATTAAACCAGGGTGCCAAAATGTTTGTACAGGAATGTAAAGTTACACTGGAGGCCAAAATAGAAATGTTGTAAAGAATTAACAGTAAGTACGATTGAACCGATCACAGATTATAACCGATAGTGTTTAAATAAGCAAAGAGAAAAAGGCATGAACAGAATAAAAAAGAAAGAAAGTTAAGAAGAAACAAAAGCGCTGGCAGTCCAGAAGAAGGAAAAAGGAGAATAAAGAAAAGGAAATGAAACATGAACTGAAGGAGGATATTGAAGATGCCAAAGAAATAAAGTACAGGGAAGCGAAACAAACAGGAAAAACAAGAAAACGAAAAGGAAGGACTGAAGGACGGAAAAATGATAAAGAGATAAAGAGACAGAATTTTGAAGAAAGGCAAGGATAAATTAATGGAAGCAGACAGAATGAATGAAAATGGATGAGGCAGGCAGAGTAAAGAAAAAAAACCACTAAAGAATATGTGTAAATAAGAAAAAGAAAGCAAAAAGACGAATAAAAGAAGAAAGTAAATGGATCCAAATACAAAGAAAAAAAAAAGGAAGAGGCAGGCACTATAAATACAAAGACAAGAACATGGAAGAGAAGAAATGAAGGAAAAAAATGATGAGAGATTGTTTAAAAAAGAGAAAGACAAAGAAAGGAGGAAAGGAAAGAAAAGGATAGAACTGGAAGAGAGGCAAACAGAATAGGGTTAGAATGAAGAAAGGAGGGACAAAAACGATCAGAGAATGAAAGAAGAAAAATAACAACCAAAGGAAGGAAAGAAAAAGGCTGAGAGGCTGAGAAAAGGAGACACACAAATTTTAGGAAATGCTAGCAGGACAGGCGGCGCTGAGCGTTAGTGATGCCTTTGTGCTGAGTGGAGTGATTTGGGGTGACGTGTCGTTTCTCTCTAACCCTATGTGTATCTTTGGGGTTCCTCAGGCCCAGGTGCTGGTGAAGGACAGTCCGGTTCTTTCGTCCCTGTCCCGCGGCCCTCTGTACCCCCTCATATACGTGGTGCAGCAGTTCATCCACTGGCTCTTCATGGGTTACCCGCTGGTGCCTTTCTGCCTCTTCACCTACGATAAGTGGCTCAAGGTGAGTCCTAGCAGCACGAGCCTCGAACCTGGGCCTGCTGCAGGGTCCCGACTTCCACATGTCCTCACACTGTTGTTACCTATTCACAAAAGACTTTAAAAAAAAATCAAATAATAGTACAGGTGACACAGCGGACTAATTCACTGCCACTCCCCCGAGCAGACCCGGGTACGAGGCCCGCCAGTGCCTTCCTGCCTTTTTTATATCTCTCTTTCTTTCTCCTTTGGTTATTTCGTCTTTATTTCTCTCTCTTTCTTTCTCTGTTTATTTATCTGATTATTTACCTAATTATCTATTTATTTTTCTTCTTTATTCTGTCTTCGTTCTTTCTCTTTTGTCTTTGTTGTTTTTGTCTGTCATTCAAATTCTTTGTTTGTTATTTATTGCTTTCTGCCCTCTACCTTTCTTTTCCCAAATCTACAATTTTTTTTTGTCATCTTGTACATCATTCTGCCTCGTTGTTCTTTCTTACTTTTTTCTTTCTATTTTTGTAAGGGCTCAGAACTTGGTTCCCTAAGTGGTTCCCTAGAATGTGTAGAAACACGTTTTTGTTTTTGCCTTCCAGGTGTATTCGTCAGTGTATTTCTGTGGTCACATCTTCTTCTTCATTGCATACCTGACCCTGCCGCTCCTCCGTAAAGCCCTGGTGCCTCGGAAATCAAAAAGCAACGCAAAGGAGGACTAACATGAGTTAGGTACTAAAACTCCTCCCTGCCTGGTCTTTTAATCTCTCTTTCTCTCCTCTGTTTTCTATTTTGTCTTTCCTTTTTATTCCCTTGCCTTTCTTACCTTATGCTTCCTTCCTTCCCTCCTTCTTGTTTTCATCTTTCTCTTTGTCCTGCAAGTTTATTTTCTCTGCCGCCACCATTTTAGTTTTGGAAGTTAATCTAATTTTGTTTTCCTATAAATTAATTTTTATTTATATCCTAAAAAAATACTTTATGTGCATGTATCAGTACAAATATATGCAGAATTATTTTAAATTATTTTAAATTATTATTTTTTTTGTACTTGTGTATCTGTTCGGTTCCTCTCACACATTTTCTTCTTTTATTGTCCTCTATTCCCATTCTTTTTTTTCCTCTTTCTTCATTGTCTCCTTTTTCTTTTTTTCTATCAGCTTCTCTTCTTTTGTAAGGCTTCCTTTCTCTTTTTGTAGAAACACGAGCAGAAACGTGTCTTATTTAAGCTTTTCCTCTGTGACCAAAGTGAACATTGAAGCATTTTTCTTTTCTTGCAGGTTGTTTCTGTGGACTTGCGTAACGGCGCTCGAGGAGAACTGGCACTGACCGGGATTGTTTTAATTTTAATAAAGTATATAAATGGAAATCTACATGACTATGAATATATAAATAGGTCGGTCTCTGCGTTCTGTAACGTTTTGTGTGTGCAGTCGGCGTTATTTTGTGGATGAGGAGGGGGACGTTACGGATGAGGGCTCTGAGCCGGTTCTTCTTTTTTTTTTTCTTTTTTTTTTTTTTTTCGTTATGAAATGTGAGATTTTGCTAAACGAGACTAATTGCTCTTCTCCGTTCAGATTGTCACAGTTGCAGTATTGCACTCGCTGCTCTCGGATTTTGGGGCTTTTTTTTCCTGAAAGATTAAAAAAGGCGGCTGATCTGAGAGACGGCCGAAGCCTGAGTGCTGACTTTTTAATTTTTTTTTTATTTGTTTTTTTTTTCCTTTATTATTTCTCCGAGCTGCAGCCACTGGTCAGACTTACACAAGACACTGTAATGTAAACACAACCTACACACACACACACACACACACACACACACACACAAACCTCAGTGCGTGTTGTTTTTCTGATTTAACTGATTTTTTTAACGATTTTAAAGTTTTGTAATTTTGTAGCTTTTCCAGGAGGCTACTAAACGAATGTGATTTCTACGTCTACACACACACACACACACACACACACACACACACACACACACGTCCAACATTTCTTTAAAGAAGAACCCAAGCAAAAAAACCGTATGCGTACACAAAGCCAATGTTTGCTTTATGGTTTTTTATTGAACCCTAATGTTGTATCAACAGCACCGAGCACCGCGGAGCTTTGGGCGGATTTAATAATATTTATACGTGTTTCAACTCACTGCTGTTGTTTGGTAAAACTACTTATGCCTTATCGTTACCAAATGTACGAAGGAGACAAACAGTCATTTCAAAATGATTTTGTAATGTTCATTAAAATGCTGGATTTGATCACATTCCTGTTTCGTGGAACGTTTATTTATTTCACTTTTTTATACGACAAACATCTCAAAGGGCCGAGTCCAAGCACGGCAGGAGCAGCCAGAGGCGACGGCTGGTAACCCAACAAACAACTGGCGTGATTCAAGGTTTAAATTAAAACATAACCTCTAACAAAAAAGTCACTGTGTTGTAGAAATGTGTTTTTCCTCTTTTCTTCTTTTCCTCTGTCATTTTAATTATTTGAATCATTTCTTTTTATTCTGTTTCTTTTCCCTGTAGTCTCTGTCCTGTTCATTCTTTATTTTTATTCTCTCAGATTATATAATGTAATTTAATTTTGCATCTTTCTTTTTATTTGCCTTTCTTTTTTTTCAGTGTACATGTCTACTATTTTATTTTTTATTTCATGTTCTGTCCTTTTCCTTTCTTTTTTTCCTTTCCTTTGCTATTTTCTTCTTGTTCCTTTTAGTATTTCTGTCTTTTTCTTGGTCATCTTTATTGTTTTCTCTTTGTCTGACTTCTTTCTTTTTTCTTTGTGTGGTGCATTCTACTATTTTCTTTTTACTGTTATCTGGTTTTTTTTCTATTTTATATACCTTTATGTCTCTTTCTTCGTTCCCTCTGTTGTCTTAATTCTTTGCATCTTTATTCTGCTTTTTCTTTTCTTTTCTCTGTAGTCTGTCTCTTTTTCCATTCTGTGTTTTTCATTTTTCTTTATTGTCAGTTTATATCATTTCATTTCATTTTGCATCTTTTTTTTCCTTTGTTTCTTTTTCTTTGTTCTGTTTACCTCTTTAGCATTTGTGCTCTACAGGTTTTGTTTATTCTTTGTATTTCTTTTGTCTGCCTTTTTTTATTCTGTGTACATCTGTAAAATTTCAATTTTTTTCAATTTAATTTTCTGTTCTTTTTCTGTATTAATTGAACTTTTTTCATCCTTTTCTTTCTGTCATCTTTATTATTATTATTATTATTATTATTATTATTATATTTTCCTTTTCAGTCTGTCTGCCTTCTATCTTTTTTTCTATATTGTGCGTATCTCACTTTTTTTTTTTCCTTTTTTTCTCTGCAATCTTAATTATTTGCATATTTAATTAGTTTTCTTGACATTATTTATTTTACTTTTTTTATTTAATATTTTTAGTAGTAATGCTTTTTCTTTGTCTTTTTCTTTCTTATTTTTTTTTTTATTCAGTGCACCATTATCTTTCTTTTGTTTTGTTTTTCTTTTTAAAATATTTACTGTTTTCATTTTTTGTATTTATTCTTTATCATGTCTGCGTACACTATAGTCCACCACTGAGTTGTGGGACAGAACACACACACACACACACACACACACACACACACACACACACACACACACACACACACACACACAGTGGGTTGATCATAATTCAGGTCTGGAGAGGTTTGTTTAAGGTACTATGCGGTTTGGTGAGTGTGTGGCGCGTGTGTGAGGCGCTATGACGTCATTTTGCAGTCTGGCCTAACGGGGTCGGGAGACTGAAGGGGGCGGGGCTAGGACCATCTTCATCTGTCAATCACGGGAGAGAGATTAATATTGTGCGAGTGGGATTCAATAAGGAAGAGGCGCGCGCGTGTGTGTGTGTGTGAGAGAGAGAGAGAGAGGGAGAGACGCAGTGTGGGCGTGGTCTGAGGCGCTCTGTAAGGGAGGGTCGTGCTCGCAGGCGCTCTTATATCGTGCGGCCCGATTTTTTCCCAGTCCTTCCTTCTCGTGCCGAAAACAAGCGCAGTGGGTGCGTAGAACGATCATCCACCTTCATTCATCCACCCGTCCGGACTCGACCCATTTCTTTCATTTCTATAACCCTCTGTTTTTCACTAGGTCGGAGGAGCGTGCGTGTGCGCGCACCTGTTAGAGACGCTCCTCAGAAGCGCGCGCGTGTGACCGAGGCGCACAGGACGCGGATTCGCGCATCTTCTCACGGTAAAGACATCATTTCTCACAGACCGTCTCGTTCCGTTAGCGCGACGGTGTTCTGCAGCAGATATTCTGTCGCGTCAGCAAGCTCAGGACGCGCTCGAGGACGCGCTCGAGCCTTAAAAATCGATGAGTGGCCGAAATGTCGCATATGGAGGCTTCTTGATCCGGTTTGATCATTTTGGGCCGGATTTGTGCAGAAGAACAGACGACCAGAACGCGTTTATGCTTCGTCCGACGGTGATCACATGGCAGAACCTGACCTAGAACATGTAATCACGTTACACTATTTATTTATGATTAATAAATCCATCAGACTTGTCCTCTGCCATCATGGCTTTTACGCAAAACAAGCGTTGTTAGGTAGAACCACGTAGAGCTACGGCCTGGATTTATACAGCCTGCTGTATGGGACACCATAGGCGCCAAAAGGAGCCCGATTCAAATTGTCATGTCATGGTTCCTACTCCAGAAAGACCAGCTAAACCAAACCAAACGTGTGACGGTCCACCACTGCCAGGCCACGAGATCTCGGTGTGCTGTTAGGATCTCGTGGGACTGAGGGCGTTAAGCGGGCGATGGCTTTATTTAAGAGCGTAGCGCCATAAAATGCACGTTATCGAAGCGAGGACGAGGCCCCGGAGTCTGTGCTTCTGCTTTAACTGTATCTGCCTCATGTCTGTTTAATGCATGTCTTCTTCCATGTCCCCTCCCTTCTTGCTCTCCCTTCCTCCCTCAGATGGCCGGAATGAGTTTCCTCTCCTTTCTCCTCTTTTGCTTGACTGCCGTTGCCCATGGCAACAAAGGTCAGTGGCCTCCATCCTTTTGCATGCCGATTATGAACGATGTGAAAATAATGTACCAGAACAGGATGTGCGTCCGTGCAGAATGCATCCACGGCGTCTGTACCTAACCCCCTGAAAAATCGCATGCGTTGAGTCTGTTAGCATGGCATAGATGTCGTCGTGCAGTGACGTTTCATATCTGGTAGCGAGGCATACGTCCGTGAGGTCGATAGACGAAGATGACCGTGAGGATATCCTTCCATTTAGCGACCAAAGGTCCAGTCAAGAGCTTCCACAGCAGCCTCTCCGAACCCTGCAGCACAGAGGAGGGTTTGCTGAGGCAGTAAGATTCTTGTCCAGAACTTTCCATTCTGTGCCTGCCACCTGATTGGCATTGTGCCTGACCCCCATCCGTCATCTTGCAGACTCTCCTCACCACCTAGTTGATTGGCACTAGAGCCTGTCCTCCGTACGGAGACCCCAGAGCAGAACCAGGACTGATTCTGGAGGGATTATGTCTCTCAGTTGGCTTGTGGTGATCTGTAGCTGGGTTGACCTTCTCAGCTTATTGTCACCATGAACCTCTGTTGACGTTATGGATGCAGCCCAAGCCATTACTTTATTCCTCCTCCAACAAACCAAGAAGTGCTGCTCTCATGGCGTCCATCAGACCTTGCTATGTTTAGGGCTGCCCAGTGGTGAAGCTGTTCAAGCAGGAAATGGTACTTACACCATTTTAGCCTGCGGTTGGCATTGCAAGTGGTGCAACCAAAACCACGAAGCTCTTGACGAGTCCTTGTGCTGATGTTGCATCGTGAGACAGTTTGGAGGACAAATGCAGGGTCATCCTGTGTTGTTGCTACTAGGAGAAAGTTGGTTACTAAAAGGTGTCATCGTATGAAAATGACTTGCAGCTGAAATATCTAAACAAACCCCGTTAAGCTCAGTCTTCCATGAGTTCTACCGTCCAGACGTTTGTCTGGTAAAGAAAGAGATAGCGATAGAACAAATCTGCGTGGAAGAGAAGTGCTGCAAAGTCATGTGTGTAATCGGTCGAGTAATCCAGGAGCCTGATGCTCAGATTAAGGCTACACTCGCAAAAGAGAGAGAGAGAGAGACGAGGAAAGAGGGCTGAGTTGAAATGCGATGATGAAGAGGTCAGCAGTCGCCCGTGATGAATAGTTACACTCTTCTGGAAAGGGGAGAACGATAAATCACGTTACGAATTCCCAGAATACAGACTCGATTATCTAACACTGCCATCCTAAATGTGCTTCCTGAATAATTTCCGTCTCACGCCGAATATAGAAAATCATAATGCCCCTGAGAGACAGCCGTTTCATTGCCATATAACCTGCAATCAAAACCCATTAAAACCTTTCTCCAGCTTTTTATTTATACTTTCTACCTTCCAACATTCAAGTCACGAGAATGAGAAGTGAAAAACCAGGTGGGTGTATGCAAGCCCTGATGCAGCAGATTGTGATGCAGGGCTAAATCTGCAGGGCGGAGTGGCATCGCGTTATCCTTAACACACCGAGGTCTGGACGTTTAGGG
>JAJAGP010007226.1:0-14945 GCA_025084515.1 Ancistrus triradiatus | reverse complement strand
TATAAAATGTCTTTCACTACAGTGACAGAAGTCACTGCAAATGTAACAGCAGTGTGAAGAGTGTACGGACAATATCAGTACAGTGGAACCTCAGAATTCAAACTTAATTGGTCCCTGAAGGCCATTCAAACTCAGATTTCTTCAAAGTCTCAATCAAATTTTCCTATAAGAAGTGACATGAATAGGATTACTCCATTCCCAACCCCCAAACGTTTGTCTTACGCCTATATTTGTATGTAATTAATGACATGAATAAAGCAGATGGATGTCATACAGTAATATTAATAATGACATAAAATAAGTGAAATATAAAGACATGAATTCGGATTCTGAGGGTCCACTGTAATGGTTACTTCAGATAATCAGTTCTCAAAGCAACAGTCCGAAGAAGACTGATCAGGAACGGTCTTTTAGGAAGAGTAGCAACCAAGATACCACTTTTTTTTGGAGTGAACAGAGTGAACAGTGTTCTGGAGCATTCAGTTCCTGTTTTCCTTTTGGTTGACTCTTATAACCCTTTTCGGACCCATGGAGAGCGTAGAAAGAATACAGTACTGTAACATGATAAAAATAGGGAGATCTTCTCCGAGTGCTATTGTGAACCTGAATCACTCTGTACTGAATCGTGAATCATAACTCGTGAATCAAATGCACCAAGTACCGAGCGAATGAGGAGAACCGAGACAATGTTTTCAGAATTCAACGAGTTCTGTGGTGGTCAAGAACCAAAGTACCACTGTCAAGTTTGAAAACTTAGAGTCCAATTGTCAACAATATGTTATATATGGTAATTATACCACTGCTAAAATAGCAAATCTAGTAGTGACCTAAGACTTTTGCACAGTACTCTATGTCTTGAAGGATTTTCCACTCATTCAAGTTCCAATCTGGCGTTCCTCAACGCCCTGCACTGTCAAAGCTATTTTGTTTTGCACATGAGGAATATGCTTGACGTTTTACCCATGTGATTATGCCGGGCTCGAGAACAGAAAAACAACAGCTGATTTGATGTGAACAAGTGGCCAGCAGGTGCAGCATGAGGAATAATCACCTCCGGTATGGCAATATGACATTCCCCTCCTGTGAGAACCAAGATAATTGTTCATCTACGTAATAAACATTTGGTCCTGGGTATTCACAATGTGCCATACACAATTACTCCCTCAGCATCGTACGACTTCATATTACTGCAGGAAGCCTGAGGGCGTTTTAAAAAATGAATTACCTGTCAAAAAGATTATGGCAGCCAATAACACAATGGCCAGTCTGCTTTAGGATGTTTCATATTACGACCTGTAGTGACACGGGTTCTACTAATCTCTCTCCCTCCTTTTCTCTCTCCAACACAAGCTTGTAAAGAAGCTCAAAGATGTGGTTGTTCTACATTTTTCTGGTTCAGGCAGAGCTCTTGAGCTTAGCGCTAATATTATTGGAGCAAAATCCTCCATGGATGTTTGGGATTCCCCACGTAATCTCCGAGCTTACTGAAAATCCAGAGGACTGAATGTTTGGACTCTGCAGTTAACACCCAAGCAAATATACAGACAGACACCTGTGTACACAAAACACACCGCAGAATACGAGCATAAATAGTTGACTAGTCAAGTTTTATGTAACCAATTCAAATTGTATTATGCTGCTAGGCACCATTTAACAAAGTTACGTTCTGTGAAACAGGTCACTGATCGAGATCTAATCCTTTTAGGCTACTGTAATGTAAATATAAAGAGTATTTTCACAAGAAAACTGTGCAAATGAGACATAAATGCGTCTGAGATACTGCTGAAAACACGAGTGGAACGCTACCACCTACACAGCATCCGAAGCCTAAACTGTTCTACATATCACTCCATCTGGGAAATACACAACGCTGTGGTTCTTCAGTTGCAAGCACATATTATCAATCACACACCCTGTAGAACCAAAATATAAACACGCATGATGGAATATCAAGTTCGTGCTTTAACGTGAGAACTCCCGTGCCAATATCTCACATTAAAGCACTCCCTCTCATGTATTATTGCTTGAATAAACATGTCTCGCTGGCTGCACACAACCAAGAGGGAATGAGTCCAGTTGAGGAAACACTAACTCCCAGAACATGCAATGCAGTATCACCTTTTAAACACTTTAAACCTTTAAGTAGGTAAATCCGGCACAATGCTACTAGTAGGACAAACCTCCAGTTCATGTATCTGCTTGTGTCCATGTCCTAAAAGTGTCCATGAGCAACACCGACTGCAACGTAGTTCCATAGTATGAAGAATAATATTTATGGTCGTTAAATTACACACGCTAAACCCTTTTTTAATTTGACCAGCTGTTTACGCAACAACAACCGAAGTTAAAAACAAAATTCTAATTCTAACTGAAATCGATGACATCATGCCAGAGCACTCCGTGTCTACCAGACTCAATGGCCTGTTGTACAGCCATGAAAATCGGCACACTGGGTCCCAGATACACAGAGACCTGTCACCCGATTCCCTTGGGGCCCCTGAGGGCAAACAAGGTCCCAGCCCACCCAAAGTAGGTGCTGCATTCCAGGGGACATGTACTGATATGACCCAGTGCAATGGGTGCTCTAATGTTCCAGACAGGGCACAGAAGTCCCTGGCAGGGCACTGTCTTTAATGCAGTCAGCTTTCAGCATACAGCCATGAAAATCTGCACACTCAGTCCTAAATACACCAAGACCTGCTATCTGATGCCCTTGTGGCCAGAGAGGTTCCTAGCAGGGCAAAGACCGCAAACATTATTACTACTTGCCAAATTTCAAGTAATTTTGTAGTTCCTTATGGCAATGCAAATCTACAATAGTTTCCCATTATATCCCATTTATAGCTGTAATAAAGACCTCATTCGTTAAAACAAACGGATGTTGATCTAATGGTTATTAACCTAAAAATCACAAATGTACTTATTAAACCTGACACAGGGCTTATTTTCCAATACAGAATGATTCCATGGTTGGTGAGGTCGCTTTCATTCCTACTAAGGCGCCAGTTAACCACTAAACACAGCAGAGCAGTGCTTTCTGGTCACTGAGTGCACCAAGAGTGTGAAAGTGTGTCACAGTGAATCTGGGGATTAGTCCAGAAACCCCGGACAGGTCGCCAATAAATCGCAGGACAAAGACCCAAGCCATTCCACCTATTGGAAAGGTTTTTTAAGTGAGAGGAAACAAAAAAGCCAACAGGAACATAAAACAAGCCAAAACTCTACACTAACATTCAGCAGAAGTGAAAAACAATCCTGGATTGCTGGAGCTATAAAACTGAAATTTTATATTTTAAATTCAATGGAAATGGTGGTCGTAGATCCGAACACCTGTGCCAATGCGACCTCGAGGGTATTATTGCGATTATACCACAGTTCTGTTATCGCCATACAGAGTTACAGAGCAGCAGCAGCTTCTCTGGGTTAGAGCTGGACTTACAGATAACAAACCTGTCAGAGGAACGAAGCTCCGATCAGCCACGGATGGGGTTTAATGAAAGAGCCGAGTTTAACTCCAGCAAACGACGTCTGTGAGGGATGAAGCTGATTCAGCATTTTTGTTGATGGGACTAAAACTGATCTTCAGTTGAGCTGTGAGTCCATTAAGAGCCGGACGTTTGATTTAAAGGACTGACTTCGTTTGGCTTTTCCAGAGCTTCCAAATCCTAAAGGTGATAAACCTTTGGCTCCGGTTGGTCATTAATAGCTTCATCTTCCAAATTTAAATCGTTTTCCAAACCAATAGATTTTATAAACTAATTATAGTTTTAATTTTGGCAGTGTTTTACTTGTGTCATTATAACCTGGCTGCTTTTTAGGATGGGCATCGTTGCTAGGGTACGTGTGTATGCCAAGGAGTGATACTTATAGAGCGTCGGTCAGAGTGCCATTATCGTCAATAATGTCACGGGAAAATCGTCTCTCAGCCAATCAGACCATGGTATAATTGAACGCACGGCGGTATCTCGGTTCTCGACCACCTTGGAACTCTTTGAATTCAATTCTCAATGCATTTTGACAACAAAAATTCGTCTCAGTTCTCGTCGTTTGGTCTGTATTCGGTGAATTGGCTTAAACCTGCATGAGTCGAGCCACGTGACTCGTTCCAGCTGAAACTCGATTCATGATTACCGATTCGGTACACAGTGATTCACTGATTCAGTCTCACAATAGCTGTTTCTCAGTGAAGATCCGCGTTATTTTGTTCCCAGAAAGAATGTGATGCTGTTATCTGGTAATACATGTTGTACTAAAGAGCAATAAAACTTTTATTTTGTTAATTGCATAGCTTAAATAAATGTTCCTTTTAGTTCAGCAGTTTTGTGTTTCATTTATTGTCATTAGTTTCATCAGTTGCAAAAAAAAAATTGTGATATCGGCATTATATATCCATCCTGCTCTCTAAATATCGGCATCGACCATAAAAAACCAGTATCAGTCAACCAATGATCTAAAGTATTCAAACGCTGTTTAACCCATCTCTCTCATCCGCCAGAATTGGCACGTAAAGAATGCCAGTATTTTTAAATCAGAAAAAAAAAATTTTCACACACAAACATACTAAATGACGTACGCTTCCTTGGCTGTTTAATCCCCTCGTCGGGATGTTATAACTTCCATCTTTGTCTGACGGCGTTCGATTGTGAATGTGAACACACACACAGAATCACTCAGCTTTAGTGAAGTGCTACCGCCTTTTTATTCTACACACTAAAGTATTCAAAAGAGTTCACAGGCTCTGTGACAGACGCACAAAAATCCTGCTGAAAGGTTCACAGAATTCAAGCTTTCCGCAAAGAAAACAAATCATCGGCCGCAAAAGAATGCCAGACACCTCTATGAACAGCATCTGCTTCTTCTGGTGCTTTTTTGTTGTTGAAGTTGAGCCTGTCAGAAGCACAGCCAGAGGAAGCATTAGCCTTGTTTTTTTCCATCTCAGTCATCTTTAGAAAACAGCCAAAGCCGAGCTGACAGGAGCCTGAAACCCGGCGGCCGCTCTGAAATGAAGCGATTGTTCCTCCATAAACTGCTGGAACGCATTTTTCAAACAGTCCGACCCGAGCCGCTCGGACCGAAACGAAGCCGGGCTCGCAGGAATCCCATGGCCATCGTCCAAGACTCGTCTAGGACTTGGGGCCGTGGATAAAAAGCATTAGAGGATATTTGTCCTGTCATCGCCCTGTTCACAGCTGCAGAACCAAAAGGTAAAGCTCGAGCCGTCACGCTCTGCTCCCTCTGCGCCTCATTTATTCCAGCCGTCCCCTGCGCTTCATCAGCCTGACCTGCCCTAACTAGAGGAGAAACGTCTTCTATTATGAGATGGATGAACCCCAGGTCAGGCTGTAGACTGTACGGAGGGGTGGCGACCAACACTGAACAGAATACAGACCAAAAGAAACGTATCTACAGGCCCAAATCAGAAAACGTTAGGTGTGTGGAAAATGTAAATAAAAACAATTACGCCGTGTTCCTTATACTTATTTTCATTTTTATTTCATTGCAGACAGTATCTTCTTCTTCTTCTTCTTCTTCTTTCGGCTTCTCCCTTTATCAGGGGTCGCCACAGCGAGTTAAACGTTTCCACCTCACCCTGTCCTCCACGTCCTCTACTGTCACCCCAACTCCCTGCATATCTTCATTTACCACAACTAAATAACTCCTCTTTGGTCTTCCTCTCCGTCTCTTGCCTGGCAGCTCCATCTCCAACATCCTCCTACCAATATATCCACTATCCCTCCTCTGCACATGTCCAAACCATCTCAGTCTTCCCTCTCAAATTTTGTCTCCCAATTTTCCAACCTGTGCTGTCCCTCTGATGATCTCATTCCTAATCCTGTCCATCCTAGACTCTCCTAAAGAGAACCTCAACATCTTAAGTTCTTCCACCTCCCTTCCAGCTCTGCTTCCTGTCTCTCTGTCAGTGCCACTGTCTCTAAGCCATACAACAAGGCTGGTCTCACTACTCTCTTATAAATCTTTCCTTTCACTTTTGCTGCCACCCTTGTGTCACACAGCACTCCTGACACTCTTCTCCACCCACTCCATCCTGCCTGTACTGTCTTCTTTACCTCCTTTCCACACTCCCCATTTCCTTGGACAGTTGATCCCAAGTACCTGAACTCCTGGACCTTTGTGACCACTGATCCCTGTAGCCTGACTGTTCCACCTGCCTCCCTTTCATTTACACACATGTCTGTCTTACTACAGTTGACTTTCATTCCTCTCCTTTCCAGATTATACCTCCACCTCTCCAAGTTCTCTTCTACTTGTTCCCTGTTCTCACTACAGATCACAATGTCGTCTGCAAACATCATAGTCACGTCATTGCAGACAGTATGAACCCAAGATATGTTTTGTCTGGTCGACTTCAAGTCATTTGTTAATAAACAAAAGGCTTGCAATACATTCCAAAAAATGCTGGCAATTTAGGGCTAGTAATGAGGTAAAAAAAAAAAACTAAATCATGTGATTTCAAACAGGTGACGTCAACAAGTGATTATGATCATGAGTTGGTACAAAAGCAGCATCCAGGAAAGGCTTATCCCTTGCATTTAACGCAATGAAATTCCTCCAGATACCTTGAATCGTTTAATGATATTATGCTGCGCAGAGGAAGAAATACGTAAATCCTTTCCGATCTTTCTTTGAGGAACATTGTTTTTAAACATTTCAGTAATTTTCTTACACTCTTGTTAATACACTGGAGATTCTCTGCCCAACTTTACTCAAAGATTCGACCTTTCATGGATACTGCTTTTGTACCAAATCATGGTTATAATAACCTGTTGACATGGCATCATTATTTCGTTTTTACCTCATTACTAGCCCTAAATTGCCTCCGTCCCAATTTTTTTAATATGTTGCAGGCCTGAAATGTAGGAATGGATGTTTATTAACAAATGAAATGAAGTTCACCAGACAGAAATGAAATATCTGGGATTCATTCAAGTTCAAACGCCTCTTCACTCATAAAACTCGGACATTGAGGGGTCCATTTCAAATTTTTTCCCCCAAATTTGAACAAAAATTCAGACTTCGAACATGGGCCCCCTAAATAAAACACTCAATGGTGCGATCTTCCATAGATGCTGCACGTAATCCTGTCCAGTCGGTGCCGATAATGCACCAATACTAATTATTATTAGATTATGTATGTGTTTATTATCTCAGTATATGGGTGCGCTTTCCGACACTCCCTCAGTCTTGGAGCCGCTGTCCCAGTGATAAGATGTGCCGAAACTGCGTTCACCTCAATGGCTATAAAGTTTCACTTTATTTTCACTTATTTCATGTCTTTATTGATTATTATTATTGTATTACATGCTTTTAATCATTAATTACATACATACATACATACATACGGATTAATCCTATTTACATTACTTGTTATGGGGACATTCTATTCCGAGTTCAACGGCCTTCTGGAACGTCCCAAAAATTCAAATTCCGAGGTTCCACTCTAAATGTGAGAAAGACTGCATTGCTTTATGCACCTCTTCCATACCATCCCAACTTTCTCCGATTTGGGGTTGCATGTGCATAACACTATGCAGATCCAAAATGTTGCCATTAATACTTTCAAAAGCATGCAAATGAGTCGGTGTTGCGACGCACAATGCGGGACACGGAGTGAAAGCAGCAGACTGTGCTAATTAATGCGGCAGTGTCCAATCGCTACATCGCGTGTGCGCTTTGAACACCAAACCTGTCAAAACAGTGCAATACATCATCAGAACTTCAAAGAACATCCTGATACCTTTTCACAGCCATGTAGAGCTGAAAGAGGACACGGAAAGAGAAAACACAGCTTGTGGGTGTGAAAAGCTGTAAAGACTCCAGTCGTAAGATCTACGAAGTGAGAATTCTCACCAGGCTCACTAGTGATGCAGTACTCAAGTCTGGTCTCGTCTTGACCTCGGTCTTGTCTCGGGGTAAGGAGGACTAATTGTTGTCGAGCCCAGCAGAGTACAATGCGTCTGTCTGGGGTGACATTAATTATAAACTGAACTTTTCTCTGTTGTTAAGGAATATCAACAATCCTTTCAAACAGAATAAATCAGTCCTTTCTCTACATGCCTAAATAAAATCTGCACTCTGATTGGCTAACATGGAAATTAGAATTCAGTATTCAATCAACGAACATGTTTTATTTTAAACATTCTGATCTTAAGTGTGCATTTTCACCCGCTTGCTTCACTTTATCATATCCACAAAATCTGGAATTATTTGTTAAACAACCATGCCGAAAGACATACCTCCCATCATTCATACAAGATCTTGAGGAAAAATGAATGCAACTCTGGACAGAACTGCTTCTGCAGTGTCACAACATTTATTTCTATCCAGAGTTGCATTCATTTTTCCCCAAGATCTTGTACTGATGATGGGAGATTTGGACGCAAAAGTCTTCAAATTTGGCTCAAAGTCTTCTCCAGCACAAGATTCTCATTGGGGTTCAGGTCTGGACTCTGTGGTGGCCAATCCATGTGTGGAAATGATGGCTCATGCTCCCTGAACCACTCTTTCACAGTCTTACCCTTGTGAAACAGATGAACATCTTTTCCACGACCACAGGATGTGTCTCTCGACATGGTTGTTTAACAAATGAGAAGCTCCTCACTGCATCAGTTAGGGTTAAAGAACTTGTTGCCAGCTGAAACACAAATCAGCAATGCAGGGATTATCCGATGGGAGGCTCTTCTTTTAGTTATTTAGCTATTTGCTTAGTTAAATCCAGGTGGTGACCTTTTTTTGGCTTGGCAGTGTATATTAGTATACAGTATATCTACATACACACTTCCTACAGACTGGGATTCTACTGCTGGTAGGCCTGTAGGTCTGAGAACGTGAGCAGACGATACACAGAGTTCAGATTTTGGAAGGGAAAAACTCAGACGGTTGCATCTCGAACATTTAATGTCAAAGGTGTAAGTAGATGAGGTACTATTTCTGCATTTTCCAGAGCTGCACCCGTCATGTTCAAAATAACAAAATAAAATGAGGCAAAAACATCACGCTCAATAAGGAAACAGCCACATCCAACTCCAGCCTCATCCAGCTCTGATATAATTCAGCTCAGATCTTCCACAGCTTCGCTCTCCTCCACCTCTGCCCTTATATCACTTTGCTCAACTCCATCTATTTTAAACCTCATCCAGCTCCGATCACCTTTGCTCCGAACGCCTCCAGCTCTGCTCAGCTCCGCTTCTCCTCACCTCCTGTTCTGCCCAGCTGAAGCTCTGTCCAACTAATGCTCTGCTCAGCACATTTACAAGTACTTTTAGTCACTTGGCAGACGATTTTATCCAGAGTGACTTATAAGACATGCAGACAGCTGAGGCGCCTCATGCAAGTACTCCATGATCTACAAGTACACATCATCAGTCAGACCAAAAACGAATGCTTCTCAGAGTCTAACAAGCATCTTCTCAGTTGAGGATAAAGCTGACGAAATATATAGACAAAAAGCACGTACAACAATAGTGCAGAGGATAGAAGAAACATTATGATAGGGGTTATTTGAACAGGCGAGTCTTCAGATGTGCAGGGTTCTACAGTGCCAGCGTTTGGTTTGCATTTGTGCCTTCTTTTTTAAAGAAATGTGAATATTTAGGAGCACTTGAGCAGATGGAATTTTGACCCGAGTGAGGAGCACTTGCTGCATACTTCCTATGTTGGATGTTTTCTATATAGAGCTTTCTAAATAACAATGGAACCACAATACTGATTAATGAGACAGTGTACCGAGTTACCACTTGCATCAACGATTTTTCATGCATCTATTTTTGTCCTGCATCTATTATCTTTCTAGCTCCAGTCTCCGTCAGCTCGTCGTTCAGCTTCCATGTCCTTCAGCTCAGATCTCCCCCAACTCTGATATCATTCAGTTTCAATCTCCAACAACTCCCACTTTCTCCAGCTCCGATCTCTGACCTCCTTCACCTCCAATCTCTTAAAGCCCTGACTACATCTCCTCCAGCTTGGATTTCCCCTAATTCTGATAGCTTCCAGCTCCACTTTTCTCTGCCTCTGCTCTCATCCACCTCCAATCTCCCCCAGGTCTGCTCTCATTCAGTTCTGATCTCTTAAAGCTCTGACTCAAATCTCCTCTGGCTCTAATCTTATTTATCGCCAACCTCTTTAAGATCCAACTCAGATCTCCTCCAGCCCTACTTTTCCTCCAACCTCCAATCTCCTCCAGGTCTGGCCTTATTCTGTTCTGATCTCTTAAAACGTCAGCTCAGATCTCCTCCAGCACAAATCTCCTCTAGCCTAAGTTTCATCCAGCTCAGATTTCTACAAGTTCAATTATCTTCCAGTTCCACTCTCATACACCTCCAGTCTTTTCCAGTTCTGGTCTCATTCAGCTTCAACTTTTGATTCAGTCCATTTTTTAAACTCTTGAATCTCTGACTCAGATCTAATCCAGCTCAGATCTCCTCCACCCACAATTAGTGGTCGACCGACATGGGTTTTTAATGGCCGACACAATGCCCTTATTTAGAGAGCAGATTGACTGATGGCTGATATATAACGCCGATATCACAACTTTAATTTTTATTTTTTGCAACTGATAAAACTAATAACAATAAATGAGACACCAAACTGCAGAATTAAACGAACATTTATTTAAGCTATAAATGCCCTGTCTCTTTTTGCAGTCTCTTTTTTATAATTAAAGAAATAAAAATTTTATTGCTCTTAATTATTTTAAACATTAATTAAACATTTATTATCAGATAACAGCATCAGCTTGTTTCTTGGAAAAATAAGAAAATGTGTAGCGGCCTCTTTTTGCTTTTAAATCCAGTTCCAGTTAAGAGCAGTACGTTGGAATGCTGGAAACAAAGTCTTCATCATCTCATTAATGGCCCCTCCCTCACTGAATCCCAGCATCTCTTTGTTTTTAGTCACTCAAGTTGTAATACAGGAAAGCAAAGTTTCTCTGCATTTTCCTCACTATTGTTGAATTGTGGACATATCGGCCGATGCCGACTATTTCAAAATGGCTTTAATTGGCCTGATTAATCGGTCTACCACTACCTACAATATCATCCATCTCTGATCTCAACAAATCTGAGAGGTTTGTGGTTCAGGACCGTGCTGCTGAGAGTATGTGCTTCTTTTAGCCTTTGTCCTCTTACACTTGCACTGTTGGTGAGCCGTTGGTGACTAATTAAGAAATCTTCTTCACCAAGTGCTTCTAATGTTTGAATTACAGTTACACAGTTATGAAATGTGGTTACTTTTAAGTCTGATGTCACCTGACACATCAAGCTTGCAAGTATCTTCAAGCCTGAGCAGCATGGAGAGTGAAATAAAGCCCAGTAAGTGGAGTCTATTGTGATAATTCAGTGTGTAGGTTGGTATGTGTAAGGCTGAACACAGTAGATTCTCCTTCCATCATTGCATATATCTTCTTAAGTGGTTCTGTAGCTAAGAGCCATTTGTCTCTTGAGGTAAGGCTCATTAGCCAAGTCTAGACAGCAGGCAGTGTTTCATGAGGCAGCTGTTTTGTTTCTTTATTCAAATGCTGCATGTTTAATGTTCAACACAATTAGTGCTGTGCAGCTATAGTCGCTTTGAGTTGAAATAAATTATGAAACTGAAAAGACCAAACACAAACTTCAGTTTAGTCGCTTTCTCGTAGTTTTTCTGGGCTCTTAGAACTGTGCTCCCTTTCTTGCAAATTTAACACGAGTGCCAGGTTCTCTTTTCTAAGAAACGTCTTTTCTTTTGGGCTTGCTTCCATATGCCTGGTGCACATTTCTCTCGGGGGATCTGGCAACCCAGGAATTAAATGCAGCACCCACAAAATGGCAAACACATTTAGGGAAACTGAAACGCTGTATATGCTCAAGAAAATGACGAATATGATTAGTTAATACAGGTACTCTCCGACTGACAATGGAGATACGTTCAGACAAATCCATCGTAAGTCGAATTCACGGTAAATCGAGGAGTTTAATATACAGGGTGGGCCATTTATATGGATACACCTAAATAAAATGGGAATGGTTGGTGATATCAACGTCCTGTTTGTGGCACATTAGTATATAGGAGGGGGAAAACCTTTCAAGATGGGTGTTGACCATGGTGGCCATTTTGAAGTCGGCCATTTTGGATCCAACTTTATTATTGTGCATGGGAGATGGTCAATGTAACACATCAAACTGATTGAGAATTTTCACAAGAAAAACAATGGTGTGCTTGGGTTTTAACAGAACTTTATTCTTTCATGAGTTATTTACAATTTATTGACCACTCATAAAATGTGTTCAAAGTGCTGCCCATTGTGTTGGATTGTCAATGCAACCCTCTTCTCCCACTCTTGACACACTGATAGCACAACACCGCTGAAGAAATGCTAGCACAGGCAATCCAGTATCCGTTGTTTCAGATGCTGCAGATCTTGTATCTTCACAGCATAGACCATTGCCTTCAGATGACCCCAAAGATAAACGGTCTAAGGGGGTCAGATCGGGAAGCATTTCTCCCGCGGTGGTTGCCATCAGTGTGTCAAGAGTGGGAGAAGAGGTTTGCATTGATATTTTGTATTTTATATACAGTATATACTTAAATATTATATTTCAGTGTCTTTCAACAAAGTTTTTTGATAGCCATTACTACCGTTTTGGCTGTGTTTATTTCCAGGGGTTGCCCAGATCCCACAAAAGAATCCCCCACCGGTCTTATTTCTAAGAATAAGCCAGCTCTGGCCACTTGTTTTTTTCCACTAGCCGCTCTGTGCAAACTGCAGATTATCGGGATTCTTAAGTGCACAGTAAATACACTCACTGAGTGAGTCCAGGCCTTTCCTGAGTCTATATGCATCGGAGGAGGTCGGTTTCACCAGCTGTCTCGCATCTTACGTCCCTTCCTACTGGCTGTGGGAATGTAGTTCTCGGGAGGAGTTCCGCAGTAGGTAGTCCCTTCCAGATTCATCCCAAAACTTTTTGGAAACTGCCTTTTGTAAAGTTTCTGTCACTTGTACACCTCTGGATCCTGTAATATATGAGGTACTTACAACGCAGTGATGCTGTTTCTTAAGGACAAAGCCTTCCATCCCAAAAGAAGCAGGAACCATAACGCTTTACAGGCAATCAGCAGTTAGGATAACCAATGCTGTTGTAAAATGGCAGTGTTTGTGTTTGTTTAGACCCGCTATCTATCAGCTACAACCCATACACACAACCTTCTGAGACAAATGGCAGTGTCAATAGGAAAGCCACCAGCGAGATCGAGACAGAACGCAAGCAAGCGGAAAAGTCCCCCAGGCATCAGAACTGAGGAGGAGTCGTATGATAAATGTACAGGACAGAAAAACCCAGACACAAACATGATAAAGTAACTGAGGGATGGACATGAAAAAATGACAAAACACCTCAGCGGTGAGCGCTCTGACACAAAACATGTAGGTAATGAAAGATTCATTCTTCACAATGAATGCAAAACAACCAGCTTAGGTTTAATTTGAGATTGTCTTATAAGCTCACCCCTTGTTATAAAGGGGCTCAAGATCAAAGCCTAATGGCATCTTTGTGTCCAGGTGGAGTCTTGGTTATTACTTTATAATTATATTCATAACTTACATACTGAACATTGTATTTGGATCAGGACAGTACCTGCTGAGTACTTCACTACTAACTGTGGAGATGATAAGACTCTGTTTTCACCTCCTGCAAAGGAAACAAATGACATTCCTAACTTTGATCTGGAACAATCTCCTTATTAATCGCATATATTGCAGTCAGTACACGTTAATCGTTTCAAAATGTTTTAAAACAGGTTTTATAAGAGTTACAACAGACATTAAAAATACGACGGAAATGGAGACTGCATTATGTTTCTTCAACAATCAATGTATTAAAGATGCAACCAAAATGTTTAGGCTGAAAATGGTCAAAACGGCACTTTGGGTTTTCGCACAAAATAGATAAAATGTGTCGAGATAAACAGCAAAGACGCCAGAATCGTGTATGGTTTGAGGAATGTGACAAAGAGTACATGGTGCTGACTTCTCCTCCAAATGAACCAGATCTCAGTCTGATTAAGTATCAGTGGACTGTGGTAGCCTAGCTGTTAAGGTACTGGAGGTACTGGACTATGGATCAGAAGGTCCAGGGTTCAAATCCCACCTCTGCCAAGCTGCCACTGTTGTGTCCTTGAGCAAGACCCTTAACCCACAATTGCTTGGACTGTAAGACTGTACCAATTGAAAGTCGCTCTGGATAAGGGCGTCTGCTAAATGACAGGAATGTATTTCTAATGTAAATCTGTAGGACAAAAGTCCAATCCATGGAGGCCCCAACTCACAACATACACAAATCAAAGGACCTGCTCTTGATAAAAAACCTTGAAACCATGTTGCTTCACCCTAGAACGATTCAAACAAGGAGCTTAAATAGGAGAAAATGGCATAAAAGGAAATGTGGGACAGGTGAGAAGTACAATGATGGTTTGAGAGTGAAAGAAAATTCTGTGACAGTGGCAGCCATGTGGAATCATTCCAGAGATCTGGAATCTCCAGAGATTGTGAGATTGTGTCACGTCTACTCAATTATAAACATGTTTCATTTAAGAATATTTACATTTTATGTCATTTTAGCAGACTTACAAGTGATACAATCTTACAATCCAAGCAATTGTGGGTTAAGGGTCTCAACGACCAACAGTGGCAACCTGGGAGAGGTGGGATTTGAACCCTGGACCTTCTGGTCCACAGTCCAGCATCTTAAACACTAAGCCACCACTGTCCTACTACGAGTTTTTGAATGGAAAATGACAAGTGGTCCAACCACACATTAATAAGTCTAAAGAAATGTAACCAAAACAAATCATTAAAAATAATCCCTGGCGTGTCTACATTGTACAAGACATAAGGTAGACTCTATTCACACTCATCCTGGCTTTCTTAAATGTCCTGGGGTCAAACCACCTGACCT
>JAJAGP010007225.1:0-14947 GCA_025084515.1 Ancistrus triradiatus | reverse complement strand
GTTCCACCATACCCGGGCCACACCAGAGGGCAGTAACTCGCTCCCTCCTCCGGTTGGCTGGGGACGAAGTGTCGCCAAGGACTTTCCTGCAGGGTGTACTCACACTGAGGGCGGTTGCCTGAACCAGGCCAGAGCACGAATGGGGAGGGGGGACACACACGCTCCGGCCGGCACGCACACTAGCCGCACACAAAAACGCACTCCGGCACACTTTCGTCATGCTTTCGTCATCACCATGCGCGCTCGCGCAACACACTAGTAATGGGAATTACGGCTCTTTTCAGAGAGCCGGCTCTTTCGGCTCCCAAGTGGCTCTTTAGATATTTTGTAGCTTAATTTATTACCAAAGTATGTGTATAAAGAATTACTAACGTAAAAACACATAATATCCAATGTTTGTTATTATTAATATGTTTTTTATTTATATACTCATAATGGAACACAGTAAAATAAATTATAAAATACAAAACCGAAGACCGACCTTAATGACAGGTCCAATCTGGTCTCAGGTCTCTGATTATGTGTACTATTTGTAAATATATATATATATATTAGATTAGATTCAACTTTATTGTCATTACACATGTACAAGTGCACCGCAACGAAATGTAGTTTAACATCTAACCAGAAGTGCAATAAGCAGCAATGTGTCGGAATGTACAATAAATTAAAACATATATAAATCTGCTCACAATCAGGAACCGGCTGCCGTCGTTCATTTCAAAGAGCCGTTTCAAGGATCGGTGGCGACCAACACATACAGCACACTTCATGGCTGTACATGTTATCGGGTAATCACATACGTTTACGCCGTTATTTGCTTTCGTTTTGTGCGCGCTGTGCAGCTGCCTCTGTAAGCACCAGATGCCGAAAATAGTTAAACATCAGTACATTTATTATAAGGCTTATTAGAGCTGTGTGTCAGCGCGAATAAAGAGAAATAAAAGAGCCCTGTATAAGCAGAGAGTCCACTGTGCAGCATAAGAAGTTGGAACACACTGAGCTGCCTTTTCAATGCACTTATTATAAGACCTATTAAGGCTGTGTGTCAGCGCAAACAAAACGAAACCAAAGAAAGGCAAAGAAGTGTGTTATTACCTGATCACATATGTACAACAATGAAGGGCGCTATGCTGTGTGGGCGCGTCTGTGATGACTAAAGCGTGCGGGAGTGTGATTGCACTCACACTGCAAAGTACGGTGCTGGAGTCCAGCGAACCGCACTCGGGCCACCTATTTTAAGCGGGCCGAGTGCGATTCGTGAACCGGGTCCCGGCGCTATTGGGAGCACTCACACTAGCCAAACGAACCGCGCTCGGGCACCAAACGCGCGTCAGTGACTCTGTGTATCGGACTACTTAATGCTGATGTGCATATTTTACGTTTTATTTGAACTATGACTCCAAGACTTATTAGTTTAGATGAATTAGTTTCATTCTTAGATTTATCATTTACGCTGCCCAAGGAGGTTGGGTCCCTTTTTGAGTCTTGGTCCTCCCAAGGTTTCTTCCTCATAACACTTAGGGATTTTCCTTGCCACTGTTGCCCTAGGTTTGCTCAATTTGGGATTGGACGTCGATATTAGGAGATAATCTAAAATTGTAAAGTTGCTTTGAGACAATGCTCCATTGTAAAAAGTTCTATAGAAATAAATCTGACTTGACCTTCTGGACCTCTTTAACCTCTTTTTGTTCTAGCCTTTCCATCTGTTATTTTTCTATTAAACGGGATTAATATTCCAACATGATAAAGTTTAAGCAATGAGAAAAAGTAATTTTCATTTGAATGGGCTGGATTGTATTTACCGTATAGGCCTATTAAATGTACCGCGTGGTTATTGTGACTGTTGGCTGGCACTGCAGAATTTCTTTCAGTAAATGCACGTATAGTCAAATATTTTATTTAGCAGGTGGTGAAAGTGTAGTAAAGCTATCTGACGTAATTAGACTTTCCATTTTATCCAATTGCACGAAGATTTCTTAAACCGTGCATGCCTGACCTCTGGTGGAGAAAAAGTGGGTTTACACTTCTTTGAAAGCAGTGGTTGAAGCAGAGACGTGAGTCACCAATACAGTGCTTCTAAAGCCCCTGTGTCATTCTTATTGACACGAGCGTCATTGTCAGTGGTGATATCCTAGTGTTTAGGGTATTTGGTTGTGCGTTCGCGCGTGTGTGCGTGCCTACCTTACATTCAGCTGGCAGCTGATGGCCCCACCCCCACATTTCAGTTCCTGACTCTGCTTATCTCGTTTGCATGTTTTCCCCGTGTCTGTGAGGGTTTTTGTTATGGCACTATGGTTCCCTCCCACATTCCAAAACATTTTAGGTCAATTGGTGTCAATAAAGTGTGTTTGTGTCCTGTGATGATAATCAGAGCTAGAATTCCACATCAAATTGTTTTTACCTGTTGTGGAGTTGTAACTTCATCACTATTGTAAACAGTGGATAACAAAACTGTATGTGCTGATCAAACGGCATGTTTGGCTTTATCTTCTAAATAAAACAAGAAGGTGCAGATGCTTTGTGTAGATAAACCAAATGCCGTGTTACAGCCAAGGATAATCTATAATAACTCCTATGAACTGATCTGTTTGGAACCTTTTTTTATTTTGTTTGCAGGCTGCAGCCATGGAGGAAATCAGAAATGTCTCCTGCAGTGACATTTGCAGATATGGCTCCTGTACTTACCAAATGCCTGCAGATGTAAGAACCGGTGAGCACTGTGACCACGCCTGGAAGTCAGAGGTAAGAATGAGTTTAAAGTCTTATTACATAAACACTGGGGCGGCACAAGCTCCAGCGACCCTTTGTGGAGTTTGCATGTTCTCCCCGTGTCCGTGTTGGTTTACACCAGTTTCTTCCCTCAGTACAGAGCCGTGCTTTTGGTTAATTGATTTTGCTAAATGGGTATGCTAAACCTGAGAATGTGTGGCTAGTTTTGATGTGACCGTTTGTCTGATGTAAATAGCCATAGATGCTGAGAGTGATGTCTAACTTAGTCCAGAAACTGGTTCATGCAGCATTTAGGTTTCTGTTTCTATAAAGTTCATCTTCCTAACTTATCTGAGTGTTTGTGTGGATTCAGGACATGATGGTCTTGGGTCATGGAAGAACAAACCTGACCTTGTATTACTGTCCAAAGATGATTCACTTTGTTACGAGATGTGATGATACATCGGTAGGTGGATTTAAGATAGATTTATTTGTAGAAGACATTTATTTGTATATTTAAAAAAATGAATTAATTAGTTATTCATGTCTCTTACAGTTTGACCACACAGTTACATATCGAGGTACGTACTGTCTGTGTTTCTACTTTGTCTGAAAGTCTAATCAGTTTTACTGCAGAGTTTAAGCAGCAGATGTTAGAATGAAATGATTATATCAGTGCAGAACTACAGAGTAACTTTATTTAATAATTCTAAATGTTTGATATTAAAATCAGGACTAGAGACTGAACTGAGGGAAATGTGATGTGTAACATATGATCAAACTGCTCAGGTTATGGATCAGATAATGTGCTGATCATCACTCTGTTACATTTAGGGAAAGACAGAGAGATATTTCTCATTCAGTGTATGTGGATGCACAGTACTGACATTTTATTTATTTATTTATTTATTTATTTACTTATTTGTTTGTTTGTTTGTTTGTATAGGTTTTAACACCACTCATGATCCTAACACAGTGGTGTATCCATCAGGTAAGAAGATCTGAGCTGTCCTTCACATGAATTAAGCTAAGCTCAGTAAAATATTTTTTAGACATGTGGATCAAAGTTGGCTGCAGTTTTCCCTCCAACTGAGAGTAGCAGTAGTTCTTTCTTGTGGAATAACATTCTTATCATTAAGAATAAGAAATGATTCCTTCTTATAAAATAATGCAGATTGTGTAGTAATTGCTACACACTGTGTGTAATAATATTTCTTATTCTTCTCTCACTCTTGTACTGCTGTAACAAGTTACAAGTTTTTATTAAATACAGTTTAATGACCAAACTTCATCCTTAATTCGTAACCAAACTTAAATTCTTAATTATTGAAAGATGATGAGAATAATGATGAGAATAATAATAAAAATGATGAGAATAATGATAATTAACTGGTAATTTCCAGTACAATCTTTGGAGAATTATGAGACGTTGCCTTGACCAATATGGCAATGGCGTTGACGCTTGATCCAGCGGCAAATGTGGTGTCTATATATAATGCAAACATTTATTATGTCTATGGTTCAAACCAGATGAAGTATCTGGAGTGCTTTATCTGTGATAAATATCCTGAATGATGATATTTTGGGTTTTTGTTGGTCTAAGGGGTCGTTTGAACTGATATTCTGTTTCCTATTTTAAGTTAATGGCACCACCTTGGGTCCTAACCCACCAGTGGCTCCATTAGGTAAGAACTGTGAGATGTAACGTAAATAACGCTACGGCTGTTCCCTCAATTTGTCCTTACTCACTTATTCAGCTGCGCCCCCCGCTTCTCTCACGGCCACTTGGTGTAGTGGCAACTCGCTCGCCTCACACTGCCTTGAAGCCCAGGATCGAATCCCGGCCACTGACACTCACACGAGTGCCTGGGCTTTCCTCGTAGGGTTTGCATCTGCCTCCCAGCCGCTACACCAAAGTGTATAAGCTTTTTTCTTTATTCCAGGCGATTATATACAGTATCCCATATTTCATATTCATATCTTTTTTCCTGCGTTTTGGTCCTCCCTCCTCAACCGTTCTTCCCTCGACCAGTACCCCTTCCCCTGGTCGACTCATAACAGCTGCATGTGGGTTTAATTAAATACCATCTAATGGCAGAACATCTTTAAATCTTTTTTAATCACTAAAAGCTATTTTTGCCATGTTATGAATGAATAGCTGAAATCTACACCCTACAGGTTTATGATGATAATGATGGTAATTACTGGATCAATAAACAGATAAACACTATAAAACTAATAGCATTACTTTAGGATTTAATGCATTATATTAAACCAGGTGAATGTAAAGTATCTGAAGTGCTTTATCTGATATTTTATTTAAAGGGATCCAGATCTGGCTTCCCATCCTGATTCTCCTCATTTTGGTCGGACTGTGCATCGGACTCTTTATAATGTGCAGGTGAATCTTCATTTAAGTAATATTGTGTTAATGTGAAATAGTGACCAGAAACATCATAGATTTCTGTATTACCTTTGAAATGTTTATAAAAGATCCAGAATGTTATAAAAGCAGTAAAAGCCCAATAGATTAGAGACACTTCTGCATATTTATGTGTAATTATTAGAACAAATTTGGGGGCAAAAGTGGTTCAGTCAGATTTGCAGGAATATTTGTTCTCTGCAGGGGTTTTGTACAGGGGAGCCCCGACCTTACTTATCCTGTTTCATTGGTTAACAAGCACTAATTGTTTGTTTTCCAAATCATGTGATACAGAAAGCTTCAGATTTATAGTCGTTAGCTAATAACTAATATTAGAAAGCAGATTTTATGAGCTGGAAGCTGGAAGGAGTAATGAATGAAAAGTTATTAATCTGCAGCTGTTTTTGTTTTAGACTGAAGATGTTCTGCTTTGGAGGAACTAAGGGGTAAGTGATCCTCAAACACATTTATGAAGCTTAATTTGGGTAAATAATTTACTCTTGTACAGGTGAGGTGTTCAGATCATGTTCAGGATCACTTCTTTAAAGGATGTAGATTATTTTTTGGTTCTTTGGTAGAACAAACCCTGCTGCTGTCCGTGACGGTATCAGTGGAGCTTCTGACCCTCTCACCAACAACCGCATCCCTCCAGGGTAAGAGCTGCACCTGATCTGCTGTATGGAGATGTATGGAGGTACACTCACTGAGCACTTTATTAGGAACACCTGCTCAGAGCTTAGTGTCCATCAGTCATGTTCCAAAATCCATAAAACGTTACTCAGAAGACTGAAGGCTCTAGCTTGTAGCAGCAAAGCAGGACAAACTCTGAGCCATTTCCCATGGTTTAGATTATGATTCCTTTGAATGTGAGTCCACAAACATTTGGCACCATATACTGTATTATTCGATGTTCGGCTAGACAGTTGGACAGATGTTTAGATGGACAGATAATTATTTATCTGGAAGGACTCATAGATAAATGTATACAATAACTCTTCTTGTTCTGTCCCGTCTCAGTAAACCATTTACTTGTTTAAATACATGTAGAAACATGTTTTGATTCGTTTTTTTGTTAGTTCAATGAAAAAATAACTTGCAGTTTTTACTTGGAAAAAATCCTCGTAACAATTTGCACTAGTACTTTAAATTTTACTGCTATAATAACTTGGCAGTACTAAGTAAAATGTACTTACCGTGAAATTTAATATTTAAGAATATCAGCGTTTCTGCTACAATATCAAAATTATTGCAGCACTGCTTCCGAACTTTATGAAATGTCTTGAAATCGCAAAATACAATGTAATATAAAGCCCGTGGCAGAGAGGGCTTCATGACTCCAACTGAAAAAATCCTACAGGAAACACTGAATATTAAGCAAATCCTACTGAATTATATTTAATTTACAAGGTACATTTATTTAAATTAATTCAGTCAATTTTTCATAGACAGTCAAATTGTCATGTTGTCATGTTTTATGAAGTAAATAAGTAGATTTTATTATATTTTTTTGTTTGACAGTTTGTTACTTAAACGTTGCAATTTTCATTTGATAAATGTTACCAAAAAATTTCCTATGGATTTTTTTACCACTTATCACACAACTAAAATAAAATTAATCTATTAATTATATCAATATTAAACAACAAGTAATCACAAACGTTCACATCATCTAACAAACAGCAAATTCAGTAAGTCATGATCATACAGTGCATTCAGAAAGTCTTCAGACCCTTTCTCTTTTTCACATGTTTTGTTGTGGCTTCGTGCTAAAAAAATAAAAAATCATGGTTTCCCCCATCATTCTGCAGCCAATACCCCATAATGACAAAGTGAAAACAGAATTTTACACATTTTTAAAGTTCATATAGACATAAGTATTCAGACCCTTTGTTATGACACTTGAAATTTAGCTCTGGGTTTCTCCCATTTCTATTACTGGTCCCATTTCTATTACTGGTCTTTGAGGTGTTTCTTCTCCTTTACTGCATTGACGTGTGCTAAATTCAGTTGACTGGACATGTCGGCGCATGCGTGTTGGCCTGGGCTCGACGTGTTTGGTGAGCCGATGCCGCCCTCTAGTGTCGAAGCGGGGGTTCTAATAGTCTTAAGACATCTTGGTATTAAAACATGTCTCAAGACAACTTGTCTAACCTTGTCAAGACGTCTTAAGACGCGGTGATAGCTGGGTATGCAGTAGAATCAGAATCAGGTAATACAGTACAGAATCGGGCATCTTTTCCCTGTACAATCTTTGTAGAATTATGAGAAGTTGCCTGGACTAATATGGCGACGACGTTGACGCATGTTCCAGGGACCAATGCGGCTTCTATTATGTGTGTGTGTGGGTAACTGGTGACTTACAGCAGTCATGACATCACTGGTAGTGAAGTGATTTTGTATAGTGAGACAAAAAATGCACTGAAAGCTTTAACCTCTGAATGTGAAGTGGTTCCACCTCGTCCATCTTCAGAAGCACTTTATACACCAGTGCCTTATGAATGAAGCTCTGCTGCACTGTACTTTATACTTTCTGTACTTTCATTCTGTCCTGCCTTTATAAAATAAAGATCTATATTTGTCTGAGCCGTTTGTTCATGTGCTCTTGATCTTTCTCGTGCCACCAAAACATCTCAGACCCTCAGAACTGTAGGTTGTGACGTTCCTCCTCACCTGATACAAACCTGATACAAAAATAAACACGTGAAACAAAAGCATTGTCGTGGTTTTTAGACAGAATGCATGCTGCTCACTTAATCAAAAATCACACTCAAGCCGAATTAAAGTTTCAGTGGAGAAGCAGAGAATTTTATTGCAAGCAATAAAGGACATCCTCACACCACAGCAGCGATGCGAAGAATCCGATGATCAACAGTTCTCACGTTCTTTATACTTATACTGCTTGGTACGTTCGGTTCAGACATTGTGTCATCATTGTTTTCCAACTTTTAGAACATCTGCTGCCCTGGTGCCACCCTTATCTCCCCTCAGGTCATCGTGACCTGGCAAGTGAACTTCATTTCAGTTTTTAGTTTCAACATCAAGTCTCTAATTTCTACATATAAATTGTATTCAATTCTTACATAATTATACTAAATCCAGATCATGATTACTCTCTGTGACCATGTAAAAGCTTTAAACTAACACTTTAACATAAAAAATATAGTTATTCATCATATGCACTTACAGAATAAAAGGATCACTTGGAATAAATTTGCTTATTAATCAAATTACAAATGATTGAGTAATTATACACATGAACATGTGAAATAACCCAAGTTACTGGAGTGTACAACAAGTCTCTGTATAACAAATCTTACACACACACATACCCACAGTTTGCAAAACTGGTGAACACTTCCAAGGCCAAAGAACATTTTGTACTTTCTCAGTTAGGCTGAGACGCACCTGCAAACCATGTCTTAGAGAGACTTATTCTGAACGAGTGACATCACCACAATTAGAAATGTAAATATATAAGATGTAAATAATTATATGGGTACAAAAATGTGTGGCCTCCGCAGCCACAAAGGCACGTGTCCAACAAATCCTCAACATTCCCCCCTTGACATGGCTGCTAAGTCATGTCACCTAACTACATGATTTTCCCCTCGTACCGTACGTAAGAAATAATAACCGCTAGGATTTGAACCGCTAGGCTACCACAGTCCCCCATATTCCAAGCTAGGTCTAACATTCAGATAACATCCACCTTAAATCTGCACTCCTCAATGGACCAGGAATCTATTTAATTACATGGATCTGCTGAGAAATTCATTGTTACTTGTCTCAGACTTCCCCATTTCAATGTGACCTCCTGCTCCAGTTGTCGTTTCTGTACTACACCCCCTTGTGGCCCTTTCATATCAGCTAATATCACATAAACAAATGAACATTCATACTGATTCTCTATCCCTTCTCATGTCTACCCATGTTCTATTACGTGTCCTGCAAATCTGTTCTGTTCAGTTTAATCCATCCATTCACTTTAGTATCTCATAACTGGGGTCTTCTGGCAGTTCTTGTTGTCGTTGCTGATGTTGGTGTTATTGCCCACGCGGTTCTGGTTTTTCATCGTCGTGTTGTTCTGGATCAGGTGGATGTGTTTCTGGTCCTTCCTCAGCTTCCTCCTGGGACTCTTGTAATGCCAAGGCTCAGTGGTTCAGGGGACATCATGTCGATGCTCATTCCACTTGCACAGTCCTAGATGTTGCTCTTTTTTGCCAGGTCTGGACCCTTGGATCCTTGGCAGATCTTACTTTTGTTCTGGAGACCCTCGCGTAGACGCAGTCTTCTGGTTTCACCTCTGGCTCCTTGTTCTCCTCCAGTACTATCTCTCTCTGTTTTTCACTGCTTAAATAGCTTTTTGTATTTTTAATGAATTCTAAAGTTTGAGTGTGGTACACACATCCTAGTCTTGGTCTGATTCTGAGTTTCTGCCAAATTAGTCTTACTACCTTATCGACAAATTAATTAATTTCCGTTATCTGAACTAATCATTATTGTTATTCAAAATCCCAAACTCCCATTCTAACATTGTTTTTGATGCAAATTTCACATCTGCCTAAAGTTAGATTCACAAATTACTGTAAATTTGGTACCCAAAATCCCCTTTATGCAATATTTGCAATTTTCCTCAATAATTTTCTCACTTTTTGCGATATTTGCAATTTTCCTCAATAATTTTCTCACTTTTCTCACTACCAAGTACCTCCCCCCTTGTGCAATGGCCAACGTCATGCACACCTATAATGAACAATGAGAGCAGACTGATTGGTGCCACTGTATGGCCACTGTCATTTCTTCTACGTTTTTCTGTATCTTTCCTTATTTTCTGCTTTTATTATATTTAAACTTCTGTCAATGTCAATTATGTATTTTAGTGTCATTGCTTAGTCAATTCTACTAGCTACCTGTTTGGGCAATTTTAGACCTTCTAGTAACGCACTAATAAATTTGTCATAGTCTACTATCAACTATATCAGCTGTATATTATGGTACCTTTAATTTCCAGTCAATGTTCAGATATTTTCATAGTTTGTGTTTCATTCTGGACACAAATGTTGTACCTTGGTCACTGTCAGTCTCTATTATTATCAAGCCTAACCTAGTATTAATTTCTTTTGTACTTACTAATAGACATTTTAATATACTGGAAGATGAGTGATACCAATTTGTACAGTTTCTTTCCACTGTTTTATATAATTTCAGTCTAAAATAGGTCTACTCAATTTTCTCACATCTGACAAGTCAATATGTCTAAGCATCTACCTTAATACTCCGTCATGTGGACCAAATATTCACCAAATCTTGCACAATGCCAAATGCATAACATCAGTCTGGATAGATCGTGAACCAATGTCCCTCTAAAGGTTTGCTTGATCCCAATGTTTTTGAATACTGCTCGATAATAAGACTTTTGTAACCATCAGCTCTCTTCACTCTCCTTTGACCGCAATTGCAGGTCATTTTCTGCCTTCCTCTCGGCAATGTTCAGCATTTGTTCCCTGTCGTGCTGTGGCCAGTACTACGGCTGTGCCTGCCTTAGGTTGTCCCGAATTCATGGTGGGATCTTACCCGTCATTGACTAACCAGCCTGTCACCGGCCATTCAGCAGATGCCCTTGTACAGGAGGGAAGAGCCAGACATGGCATTATTACTGAGCAGTATAGATATTAGTCAAGTCAAGTCAAGTCAGATTTATTGATATAGCGCTTTTTACAATGGAGCATTGTCTCAAAGCAACTTTACAAGTTTAGATTATCTCCTAATAACTACATCCAATCCCAAATTGAGCAAGCCTAGGGCGACAGTGGCAAGGAAAAACTCCCTAGTTCTAGGAAGAAACCTTGGGAGGACAAAGACTCAAAAAGGGACCCAACCTCCTTGGGCGGCGTAGATGATAAATCTAAGAGCGAAACTAAAGTCATGGAGTCATGGTCGGAATAAAATGTGAATTATGCAACATCGACATTAAGTGGGCCCGGGTATGAATGGGGCTGGAGCTGATGACGGAAGCAGCTTGAGTGGAGCTCCATCAGATGAACATCATGTGTGTGGGCCGGAACTGCCGGAACAACAGCTCGGAGAGAAAACAGAAAATGTTAATCAGTTATTGATTAAGAGCACAGTGTCTATAACAATCACTGATTGCCATGTGTAGCATGAGAAAACCCCCCCCCCACCCCCCGGCAGCTTTAGCTATGCATCATAGCTAGAAAGCTAGAAAAGAGGAGAACTGGTAGGAACGGGGGGGGGAGGGGGGTTAGTAAAGCTAGAAAGAGGAGATTACTGGTAGGACAACACAGCAGCAAGAGGGATCACATGAGAAACCATTGGCACCCCACGAGCGGCAGAAGACAGCAACCCAACTGTCTCTGATCACCACAAGACTCTTTGACTATGAACCCCCAGCTCTGCCCTTAGGTTTAACGGCAAATAATGCATGAGTCAAGATCACGAGGACCGAAGCTAGTTTCAGCCAGACCCGCCCACCCCTCGACACTAGCTCCCGGCTAGCGGACAAGGCAGGCAGGTCAGACATGACTCCCAGACTCCGGCCCCAGGTGACCCAAAGCCATGCATCCTGGTCTAAATCTAGTCAAAGCCTGTGTAAATATGTGTATGTCTTTAGCCTAGACTTACAACTTTGGAGGGTGTCTGAAATCTCGAAAGCAGAACGAATGGGAAGTTTATTCCATAGTTGGGGGGGCCATGTAAATGAGAAAGGCCTTTCCCCGGCTGTGACTATTTTTTAATTCTCTACGGAACTAAAAAGTCCTGCAACTCCCTGCGAACGAATTAGCACGAGTTGGATTAGTAAAAAACTCTAAGATTTCACTCAGTCCTATAATGTGGGGCCAGGCCATGTAGAGCTTTATAAGTTATAGAAGTAATTTTAATCAATGTGGAATTTGACTGGTTACCAGTGGCAGTGATGATAGAACAGGAGTGATATGATCAAATTTTCTAGATCGAGTTAGCACTCGGGCAAGCTGCATTCTGAACTACCACTGAAGTTTATTTATAGATTTACTAGAGCGTCCAGTACATAAGGCGTTACAGTGAATCCAATCTTGGGGTTATAACGCATGAACAAGTTTTTCTGCCTCATTAAAAGAGAGGATAATTTCTAGTTGTTAGCGATATTACGTAAATGAAAGAAAGCAATTTGAGTGATGTGCTAATGTGCGCCATCAAAGGACAGATCTGAATCAAATGATGGACCCTAAGTTTTTAACAGACGGACTGGGCAATACTGGACAGCCATCTAGATTTAGGATAGATGTAGCCAACCTGTCTCTCACAGCCTTGGGTCCCACTAATAGAACCTCAGTTTTATCTGAGTTAAGTAAGAGAAAATTAAATAACATCCAATCTTTTATTTCCTTTACACAGTCCTCAATTTTGTTGATTGTAAGGCTGTCATTAGGTTTGGCTGATTTAACAATTTACCAGAATTACCAATTTCACCTATAAGCTAGAAACAGGTCCAATATCAAATAAATTTTTTCACTAACTTATGAACGCATGGCTCCAATGGCCACAGAAATCCTTTATTTCTATTAAATGATTTTATAATCACTGGTAATGTTTAGGTCAGATTGGTTAAAATGATCTATAACCCTTATTGATTTTTCTGCTAAGGCCTCAGCCTGGTGACCTCTGTAGTGACGTTAGCTTAAGTTACACCCAGGGAATTCTCCCTGATAATAACGTACAATGTAATCTGCACTGTCCTGATTCTGGTTTACAGCAGCACCATTAGCCTTCCCTTTTCTCTCCCTTATTTATCCAACATTCAATTACGAATGGTCCAAATTTTACCCCTTAAATGGCAATTAGCATTACATTATTGAAGGAAAATTAAAGAAACTGGATAATACCCCTTAATAAACTGTTATCCTTTCACTTTTAATTTTTCAGCTAATTGTCTTAAATTTTAATAATCACACTTAAACGTCAGAAGGGCCATGTGAAAGCTCATAGCCATCAATCCACTGCACTTAACACCACTACTGGTGATCCGCATAGATTTATACTTAAACCACTTTTATTTGGTCTTTACATTTATAATTTACCCACGGTTTTTACTTGGGTAGAAATCTGGCTATATGTTGATGATGCAATAATTTATTCATAAAAAGAAGTACGTTTAGTCAATCAGCTTTCTCTGTAACAGCATCTAAACAATGTAATTCATTACCAATCTTATATCAGACAAAATAGTACTTATTGTTCTTTTACTGGTCTGTTTAAAGTTGTGGCTTGTTAATAATCAAAGTATACATATGAGTCTATTCATTTTTCATTGATCATTCCTGCTACTCTTATGTTTTCAGTTTTGTGTATATTTATTAATGATGTTTAATATTTATGATCAACTGTTTTATTGTTTAGGTTGCCATTTATTTATTTATTTATTTTTTTAAACCAGTCTGACACGACATTTTGAAAATTAACCTTTGTGGATAACTGTGGCTCATTTACAGTAATCTATCCTTTGAATAATCAGCACTGTCCTGTCAAATAAGTAAATAAATTAAATATGTCGCCCTTAAAGGCTAAAACCTCTAGATTATTTATGCTTCATCGCCTTTATTTTAAAATTAGACTTAACTGTCAAGGACTAACTCTTGTACAATAATTCCGCAAATGTAAAGAGAGAGAGAAATTGTAATTAATTGATCTACTGCAAGCAACACTTCACGTATTGCTGATGATTAGCATGGATCCACTGTGTCAAGTGGTTGATCAATACTCCAGTTTCTGTTGCTCCTCAATTACCTATTAGATAGAATAGCTTCAAAGTAAAAACAAGAAAAAAGAACAAACAACAATAACAGCCTACACTGGGTGCCCCCATTTCTAATGTAATTATTCACACATAATATCTGTTAAATTGATTTTGCACATTCACATTTATCATCAGTATCATTAACAACAATCCATGGATCTCTGGATCTCCTAGAGATAGGAAAAAATATAGATGTTATTTCCTCCAGTCTATAGGAATGTATAAATCAATCTGTCACAACAAAAAGATGAAACATTAGCATGGTCTCATACAAAATATAATCATATGTTCCAGCTGAGATTTCTTATTTCCTTCTACCTTTCATATGTAAATAAATTAATTACCTTAAAAAATAAACCCATTTTCAGACCCATTCAGTCATGTACAAATTAAATCATACCTCATACTGAGTTACTAATTTCTGCTTACAATTTAAAACATGCACGAGCAGTGATTGATAAACTTTAACTTTACTATTATGCGTTTAAAGTATTAATAAATGTTCTGATCTCAACTCAAATGCCCTAACATGTCGATCAGCTGATCATATGGGAGAACCAAAGGACATGGCAGTGATTGGTCCTTAGCTTAGACCGTTTGCACATGCGCAGTTTATTCTCGTCTCTGCTCCTTTAGAGCAGGGGTTCCCAAAGTGGGGGTCGCGACCCTATGGGGGGTCGCGGGACGCTAACGGGTGGGTCGCGGGATGATTTCAAAAAAGTAATGAATATATTTTAAATAATTTTTTAAAGTGTGTGTTTTTATTATACACGTTATATTTAAGTGACAAATATAGATGATTTTTTAAATAAGATCTGTCAATAAATATATTTATGTATCTAAAAGGTATTTCAACGTTTTCCCTCCTGACGTACTCACGCGAGATTCAGCGTCAATAAATCTACAGCGCGCGCACATGTGCGAGAATTAGACTGGTGTTATGCGACTAGCTTAACGGTTTATACTTCAGTAAATGTGGGCTATGGAATATTTTAATCAGGATGAAACGGTGGTTATTA
>JAJAGP010007224.1:0-14948 GCA_025084515.1 Ancistrus triradiatus | reverse complement strand
TTAAAACAATAAAAGACTTGAAATATTTCAGTTGGTGTGCAATGAATCTAAAATATATGAAAGTTTAATTTTTATCATTACATTACGGAAAAGAATTAACTTTATCACAATATGCTAATTTTTTGAGAAGGACCAGTATGTATTATATTATATTTATTATCTGATTTCCATAAAATCGGGGAGTAAAACTGGGAGTACCTGTGTAACAATAGTGTAATTTAACAAAAAAGAACCAGGACTCTTTGAATTATGCTGACCAGTGTTAGGTGACAAAGACTGGAAATTAACTCGTCTTCACTTTGACAGAAACCAAACTTAATTACCAACCAATCTTTTTAGGAGAGATGTGGCAAATGAATTACTCTCACCGGGCAGCTAAATGCAAAGCGGACCTTGTCTTGATGGTGAAACAGCCAAAGAACCATCCATTTATTTTAACCTTCATAGTAGATGCCATTGCCCTCCTTTTATGCCCAAGATCTGATATCATTATCTCTCCAAACTCTTGTACGGACTTGTGTTTAATGTTAGCCTCTGAGATTGCAGAGAGAGGTATAATCATCCTGGAGGCCAAGTCCCATATTTTTATTTCATTTAATTCTTGTGTTGTGGTGAGCTACATGTAAAAGCATTGCTGACTGGCATTTATTGTCATTCATTCTCCAAAACACCAGAGTACACAGTATGCTCTTATCTTGTTCTTATCTTGTGCTAACTGCTTTCATTGCAAGGCATTATCTAAATACTTATCTAGCTCAGTGCTAAATTAAAATGCAACAGTACACAGGGATTATATTTCCTTAAGATACACTCGAGGATTAAAACCTTGTCACATTCCAGTTATAGCTATATGAGAGGCGTTGCTTAGGACGGTGGTTCTCAGCCTTTTTTCCTTGGAGCCCCCTTACGAGTACCTAAGAAAGGCTTAGCATATTGTTTTCTAAAACGGCTATCAGGTTTTGCTTTGGTGATTTGACAGAACAATACAAAACATGTAAAAAGTAGCTGGTGCAGGTTGGTAGCTAGCTAGAGAACACTTTGTGGAACAAAACACTGTTTGGTCTGTGGAAAAAAAACAGCAGACAGGCAGACACATCCTGTTAATCCAAACTACAGAAGGTGCCAGAAAAAAAAAAATATGCTAACATAACACAAAATGGAAGTTTCTGCCTCGTAACGTAGCTGGCTAATAGCAAATTACAGTAACTTTAGATTTCTGTGTTACATTCTTTAATGATCATACCTTGTGTGACATGCTGAAGAACACTGTGTAGAGTATAGTAGTTAATTTTGTATTCATTTGAATAGTTGTAACTTTTATTTGAGCAAACTAAGTCACTGACACTATGAGGACAATAAGAAGGAGTGTGGGACAGAAAAATGGTTACCTGTCACACATAAGGAGGTGATAATTACGCTTGAGTACTTGTAGAGCACAGAAATCCATCAGACCATCCGTGGCAGCAACCTTTTTTGAATTACTCTGAGAGGTTGTCAGAGATCTCGTGATGGCTTTCTTGGTGTAATTAAAGTGTTGAATGATGTCTCCCACAGGAGACATTCAAAGCATATTAAATCTATCGAGATGACACAGTAATTTACTGCTACTAAAGGTTATCATTCCGAGATTATCTTATTAGAGCTCTGTCATGCAGGTAGCTGATCAACCGAGGAGCAGTCCGAAGTCGAGGATGGGCTGGATGCTATCTGTTTGATTCTAATTTAAAGTGAAACCTTGAAAACGTAGCATGCCGGTTCATGTCTTATAGGATTGATTTGGTAGCTCCTACAGTGAGATTTACCGGTGACAGTATAGGGGAAAAACCCTACTGTTGAAACCTCTTGGAAGTGACTACATCCTAGGACAACTGCTGTTTGCTTTGATGGCATGCTCATTTCCTTCCTAGTTTCCTAACTGAAATAATTAAAAATAATTCACATTTGCAATATACACTCATTGACCCAAAAAAGGACTGTGGTAGCCTAGCGGGTAAGGTACTGGACTCTGGCCCAGAAGGTCCAGGGTTCAAATCCCACCTCTGCCAAGCTGCCACTGTTGGATCCTTGACCAAGGCCCTTAACCCACAATTGCTTGGATTGTAAGACTGTACCAATTGTTAGTTGCTCTGGATAAGGGCGTCTGCTAAATGCTGTAAATGTAAAAAAAAAACCTCACCCAGAATGAAATGTCAAATTGCTGGCTTTGTTTGCAGTTGTGTCATAAATGAGAAACCTGGACTGCTATGGACTGGGACTGTATCGTATTTAGCAATGAATCCACGTTCTGTTTGGGTTTGAGTATGGAGGCCTCGTGGTGAGCTCTTCAAGCCTTTGCTGTGGAGTGACACAATGCCCAACTTCTGGTGTGATGATCTGGGAAGCCATCACATACAACAGTCGGTCACCCCTGGTAGTGATATGAGGAACACTAACAACTCAGCAATATATACAGGATATCCTGCGACCACGTGTTGCCTCTCATGGCAGGGCTTCCACCTGGAAGTTTTCAGCAGGATAATGCCCACACACAGCAAGGGTTTCACAGGGATGTCTTTGCCAGATTGGAACACTTCTATGGTCTGCCCGATTACCAGAATGTATGGACCAGCTGGGACGTCAGCTTCGGCAGGTTAGAACTGCGCAGGATCTACAGGCCCAGCTGCAACATCTGTGGGCAAGTGTGCCACAGGATACCATACAAAACCTGTCTGCTTCCATGCCCAACAGTATCTCATCTTGTATCCAGGCTAGAGGCGAGGCCAACAGGGTACTAGAGCCTCCTCTTGATTGTACAGTTACATATAACATATAACGTTTCATTCGAATCCAGCAACTCCTTGGTGTGTTATTTGTTTTGTGTATAAACACAATAAAATTTCATTCACAAGACAACAACATGGGTGTTAGAAGTTAAAGTTAGCATTTGCAATAGCACATTAGCTAGCTGATTCCAAATCGAGCACAGAAGTGCTCTGCAGTGTGTGACGTAGGAGTCACATGGCGGGAGTGATGAGCGCTGGGAAATGTAGTGAGGAAAAGCTCGAGGTCATGTTTTAGCATGTTTAAGGTAGGCTATGCTATGATATATGCAGTATATATCAAACTTCTCAGATTTGTCACAACGTACACCCATCGTAAATCATCATAAAACATGTTTGGATGTGGGGAATTAGCAGTTGAAGAACCTGAGCTACGTTCCAGAAAGCTAGATTACAGCCAGAAGATAGTACGATCAGGAAGGTTCCACAAGTTGGTGCAAATTTTGATGGTCCTTGTTTCCCCAGCATGATGTCACATTATTCCGAAGATCATTTTGTGACTCTCTGTCTTCTGTTGAACAAAGTCCATGACAGTCAGCACTCATTGATCGTCTTGCTTTGAGATGTGTTGTGGATGTGATGTGTCCTGCTGTAGTATGAATCCTTCTCCATAAAGACCCAGTGGTTTCAGACTTTTGGCCCACACTGTACCTTCAAGGGCTTATGATAAATTGGAAAAAAAATTATTCAGCAATCTGTGGACAAATATCTGCAGTATTACTACTCTTGATATAATTTGAGGTTCTGTGGGTGTAACCTGCTCCTAAACTATATTGTAGGATTGTAAGTCTGTTTGGGAAAAACGCATCACTCAAGCAACTACAATTATCACCTCTAATAGCCTTATCATCACAGCCATTGCACCACAAGGTCCACTTGATGTGGGTGGACACGGGTCGAGAGAGATCAACCTTTCTAGCGTCGCCATAAAACACAGGTGATTCACAGCTCGACTTTAATGTCAAGCAGTGGAGCGTGACGAGGTTAAGTTTCCAGGTTGTTCGACCTGTCCGAAACTGTCTGAAGTGGAATGTCAGCGATCAATCCAGAGCCACTCATTCACTGATGAAAGCCCCCGTTGACCTGACCCAGTTTGCAGCGCACGGGTAACGATCGTCTCCGGCTTTTATCTCCAAATTCCCATTTGTGATCAAAGGGTGGCAGAAGACTGCAATGAATACTGCATGGGTGCCAGATCTCCACACATTGATGCACAGAAGCCCTCGGTGGCAGCCTCGTCCAACTTCATTTCATTAGTACTGCTTTGAGGCTTATTACAAAAGGTTTGGCCAAGTTCAGTGATTTAGGAAGGTAACTTTGAAGGTGAAGAATGAATGTCGGAATGATACCCGTCAAATAAACAATGGCAGTTTGGAATAATCAGCTGTGTTCCTCCGAGTGAGGGATAGAAACACTCTGGAGGGTGGCTGAGAATATTGGTGTACCTAGAAATTTCCTTTATATCCTCTTTGATCTGATTGCATGCCAGATTTATGACTGCTAATGAAAACGTAATGTGGAGAACAGAATAAAGAGATGTTCTTGTATAAGAATTAACCCTTAAGTAGCCTAATAAGTCAGTGACTTGATTACGTTTTAAAAGGGAGAAGATTTACTGAAACACTTAATAGGTTTTGCTAATGTCTTTGCATGGGGATATTGTCATGCCGAAATGACCATCCTGCCTCTCTGTCCAGTGACGCCTCCCCTCTGAAGGTCTGTCAACTGGACGAAATGTCTTTCATCATGTCTAGCAGTCAACGGTCTCTCACCATGAGGGACACTACCCAAAAGTAGCCTCTGAGAGCCTTTTTATAGACAGTGAGGGAAGGCACTTGTATGCCCTCTTCTGTAATTGTTTACATATCTGATGGAAACCGGTTTTTTTGGGGGGGGGTCAATGCGCATACAAGGTAGTTGGCTATTGGTGGGTGTTGGAACCAATTAAATACATTTGCATTATTTCTTATGGGAAGAAAGTGCTCGGCACTCGACCAGCCTTCCAGAGCGGATTGTGGTCGAGGTACAGCTGTAATTGAAAGAGTGGTCAGCACCTTGGTGATGTCGTGTTTAAATCTAGGTGTTATGTTTGATTTGTTTCTTGTCTGCTGGTTTGATTTGTAAATCAACGTGGATTATGTGGTGGAATGCCCCTCCTGAGCACTAGGATAATTTCCAGTTTTGTGAAAGCACCAGTTATTTTGAACAAGGTGTCAGTTAGAGACTCTAAGAGCTTGGTCAGTTTTATCTGAAGATTCATAATTTCCTTTTAGCATCTTTATCAGAATAATAAACACTTACTTTCCTGGAACATCATCGTGTATATTTAGCCATGCTGATAAAGCGTTCTCGGGGAGAGGTGATAATCAGTCAAGGGCTGCTCACTGCTGTGAGTGTGTAGGACGCCACCTGAATGGGCGGAAAAGTGTTTGAGGCTCATTTCTGTCGACGGGGAGGAAAACGGCTATCCCTAGCTATTGCGTGGCCTAATGGAACAAGTTCCATCTATCCATGACTGTGAGGGATGGATAAGTGATGCTTTATGTTCTTACAGACCAAATCAATCTAATAACTTATAAGTGGCTCATAGAAGTCTACACTAGCAAGTACCAGATTTGCAATCTAAAATCTGAATTCAATGAGTATTTCCTATTAATGCATAGCTGTTGTATGTAATTTACTTTGGTGCTATTAAGATATCGTGTTATCACTCATCCCACTTAGCGAGGCAGCATTTGAAGGTTATCTGAGGTGCTGTGTAACCGGCATATCTCTAAGCGCGGCACACCCTTTTCCGATACCTACACAATGGGGAGGGAGGGATGACCGGCCTCTAGGGTGGACCAGCATATGATAGCAGAGGGCCGATGAGAAATTAAGTGGGAGGCACAAGAAGAGGGCCTACAGAGGAGAGCCCTTCTGTCCAGAAATCTAAAAATGGACTGTTTTTCTTTACCATATGTTGAGAGAGCTTGTGTTGTTACACCTGCCAAAAGACATCAGCTGATGGTCTCCTTAAGAAATGGAGAAAGTTACATATTCTTCTATAAAGTGTCTTTACATCATCACAAAGGTCCTTCATATCATTTATTGATCCTGTCTACAGCAATTTGGATTATAGTCCATGTTGAATTCATTAAAACTAAACTTCCATTTACATTTACAGCATTTAGCAGACGCCCTTATCCAGAGCGACTTACAATTGGTACAGTCTTACAATCCAAGCAGTTGTGGGTTAAGGGTCTTGCTCAAGGACCCAACGGTGGCAGCTTGGCAGAGGTGGGATTTGAACCCTGGACCTTCTGGGCCAGAGTCCAGTGCCTTAACCGCTAGGCTACCACAGTCCCATGCTTCCACCCCAGCTTCATCAATTTGATCAAAATGGAGCAGTATTTTCCATCATCTATATTATTCGTTAATCTTGTAGGAATTTAATATGTTGGGGAATCAGATATCTCACTCCAGTATCGCACTGTTTGTTCATGAAACTCAAACCACCTCCTTATGACCAGCTCAGCCTGCACATAAAGTCTCCCCTGAACCTCCCAACACAGATAATGGACACTCACTGAAGCCCATCAGTCTCTAGCTATGTATTGCACAATTGTGTACTTGCTAGTAATAGTACAAAAAGTAATAGTTAATGGTACAAAAACTGAATGCTCACTGAACATGTGGCTTTTGACGAGTACAGGAGTAAGTGTTGAAGAATTTAGTGGAGTGATTTGATAATTTGATTTGCTTGTTTTATAGTATGGTTTTATGTATAGACTTCAAATGGTGGTCTATACAGAACTGAATAAACATTTTACAAGATTCTACCATATTATGGCTCTAGATTCCTCCAGTAAAATGTCTGAAACTCATTTCATGAGCACTTAAGGTGTTCTTCAGGGATATAGTGGTTTCGTTTGTTAATAATCTGATTTGCTTTGTTCTATTGGACTTCAAAAAGTGGTCTATACAGAACCAAATATACATTTTATGTAAGTTTGTCGTCCCATTATTCCGAATTCCTGCAGTGAAAATAAACTTGTTTGATGAGTACATTTGAACGTTTTGTTTATTTTATGAAATTTTAAATTTAGCAATTTGCATAATTTCATTTCTTCATATTGTCAAAGTAAAACTGCGATGAGTAGGTATGTAAGTACAATTTTGAAATATATTGGAAATATACCTGATTTTTTTATCTGTATTTTATTAACAGATAAGGTCCGAATTTCCAGCCATTTAGGCTGTTTTTCATGTAGGTTCCAACACCTTTCTGGCACATTTTGCAGACCATCGGGCGGTGCTCGTCGCTCACACACTTGGAGACATAAGCTTTATAATCACTCATCGTTATTTTTGGATTCGTTGATAAGTCTATTGAATCTCAGAAAATTCTTTGCGAATTTAAAGTTAACATGGTTTGTAAGTTTTCATGCATCCTTTTGTTCATTATTTTTACTTTCTTTTATTCGTTTGAACGTCTATCACTGAAGTGCAGTTTGGCTTTTTTGCCACCCGGGTGGTGCTCTTCACCGTCTGACTTGAAGGAATGAATTTTATAATGCCTCGTGCTTATTTGAGTCCTTATGTGTCCACTTTTTACGTAGACTGTTTTATCAGATTTTGTACAATCAGAATCACATTCACATTACCTTAGTTGTTTCTCCACATGATACCTTTTTACTTTGGTATTTTGAGAAGCACTTTGAGTAGTGTCCAGAGGTGTTATAAAGCCAGTAATGAACAACGTGAAAACCTTCTAGTATTAATCTTTATAATGACTCGTACTTATTTACGTTTATCCTTATTCATCCATTTGTTGTTTTTACATAGACTGTCCTGTTTTATCACATTCTGTTTGTTTACTGGATTTATTTAACGTCGGTATCGGCATCAGTGGACATTGATTTTCACATTCTGTGTAACCAGAAAGATATCACGTTACTAGCTGTTTATCACACGATATATTTTTAGTTTTGTTATCATAACGGTTTTTGTAAAGCCAGTACTGTACAGCGCTATAGTGTACTTTTGCTTTTGACCACTAGGTGTTGCTCTTCACTCGCTGTTTTGGACATGTAACGGTTACACGTCTTACATTTTAAATACATTATTCCGTGCTTATGTTAGCGTGGAATGTTATATAATTCATTCAAATAAGTATTGGGGGCACAACTGTGCATACAAATAAGCCTAAATAAAGGGACTTAACATTAAAGTTGCCGTTACTCTGTCATGGATGAGAAATTCACATTAAAGGATGTTTTATTAATTGCATTCATTTTGTTTACGCTAACGTATAACGAATGCCATTGCTTTAGTGGGTTAATTTGTACTTTTGCTAGGCTATACGGTTATAGGTGGCCAAAACAAAGCATGTAGCTCTGAGCTATCATTACTTTGTCTGCAGTATGGCTGACCGTCTTTGGAACGTCATTAACCAAGAGAAAAACCGAAAGAAACCTTTTGGAGAGATGCTGGGACGTCTGGAAAATGTACTACCTGTAGGGAATTTGTGTGGTATGTCATGTAACTCTGCTTAGCAATAAAATCAGGGTGAAACTGACTTACCACAGCGTGAAAGAAAGCAACATTTTACTTACTAAATGTAAAAAATAACCTACAGCACAAAAATGTGCAGCTTTGCTTCTTACCAGCAGGTGGTGCTATTCAACCGCTGTCTTGGAGATCTAACCGATTCGCGGCTTAAGCTTAGATAAAACACCTCTGAAACTATGAACTCGTGTTGGTGTGAGTTACTTTATTGAGCCAGTGGTAATTGGGTAATCATTCTTACACAGCGTGAATATTGAATGAAGAGATGATCTGCTGCTTTTACCCTGAGAGGAAGAGATGCACAGAAAGAGGTATAGAAAAGAAGTACAAAACAAAACAAAACAAAAAAACCATATTGAAGGTTTACGTCCTCAGTGCTGTATTGTAGCTCACCCACAGACTCGAATGTGCATGTCAAAGGCATACCAATGAAGCAAGCAAATTACAAATATCACAAATATTATATATACATCCTTTCAATTATAAAATAATGACCACAATGAATGCAAAACGCTTTCCCTGTTTTGAGTTTCGAATAGAAGTGCTTTCTAGGAGCTGTACTCGCTGTTGGAGCATAATGATGCAAATGAGGCAGAAACATGAATTCAAGCGATCACGACTAATTGGTATAGCAAAAAAATACAATAGGAACCCTAGCATTTTTTTCCAGTTCTAAAATTTCCTGCTTGTTTCCAATTCTGACACAAGCTGCTGGATCCCTTATCGCAAAAAAAAGCACCATCGGAGCTTTTAAAGAGCTTCCTGCTCTGAGCAAAACCGCTAACGAGACTCTGACAGCTCCCTCGGGAGCTTAGCACCTTAGGAGAGATGCGATGTGATGGGAGGTCTCATCACACGGAGTGAGCCGTGATGAAGACGTAGATGCGGGCGAGGAAGGTGGTCACCGTGCCCTGGCGCAGCAGTTTCATCTCGACGTCGATGAGGAAGTCGCGTGGTCGGTGGACCTCCCGCTGCAGGTACACGGCTCCCGTGTAGCTGTTGAGCCGGCGTGTGCTGAAGTAGCCTTCGTCGTTGCCGCGCGTGATGCTGACGATGATGTTGTCGCCCGAGTAGGCCGGAGACGGGCCGATCCGGAAAATCTGAGCCGGTACGAGGACATTAGTCTGGTAGCTGAGCTGGTAGTAGGTGATGCGGATCGGCATGCTCTGGCACTCGCGAGAGCCCACGCAGCTTGTGCGCTCGCAACGACTGTGGAAAAAGTTAATACAGGGCATGGTTAGACTTTGGTTTTACTGAGATCATACAAAAGTTTACTTATTCAAACTGCTAACTGTTCATGAGGCAGTTTGTGAAGCAGATCTCACGGCTTAGTAGAGGGCACAGTCAAGTCCGCTTTACTTCTATAGCGCTTTCTACAATGGAGCATCGTCTCAAAGCTGCTTTGCAATTTTAGACTATCTTCTAAAGTATGAGGCCAATCCCAAATTGAGCAAGCCTAGGGCGACAGTGGCAAGGAACAACTCCCTAAACGTTGTAAGGAAGCAACCTTGGGAGGACCAAGACTCAAAGAGACCCATCCTCCTTGGGCAGCTTGAATGTAATTGTGCTAGATAATCACCCACCCAGTCTCTCCTCCCTCAGGCACAGCCAGTCTAGTCTAGTCTGCATAATCGCCAAAGGTCGAGGTGATCCTAGATTATGAAGATCAATGAATGACTGACGTACGTGTCGGACACCTTCCTGTAGTTCTCGGGACATGTAAAGGAAAGGCAGCGGAAGCTTCCCTGGAGGTTGTAGCATGTCTGGACGGCTGTGCAATTGTGTGTTCCAGTCGCACACTCATCGATATCTGCAACAACACACACAATGTATTACATGTACTGTAGTGGTCGACCGATATGGGTTTTTTAATGGCCAATGGTGATATTTAGAGATCAGTGTGACTGATGGCTGATATATAATGCAAGTATCACTTTTTTGAAACTGATAAACCTAATAATAAATGAGACACACAATTGCTGAACTTAGATGAACATATGTAAGCTACTGTCTCTGTTTGAAAATGTGTAAATACGTGCAAAATATCAACACTGTTAGAGTACTGCACATGGTAGCACCATCTTTTACTTTTTAATCCCAGTCTCAGCTTGAGCTGCAAGTTGTAGTGCAGGAAACAAAGCTTCTCTTAATTTTCTCCACTATTTTTTATCCCAAAATGGCATTAATCAGCCTAATCAAGCGGTCGACCACAAATAACTTGAGTAAGACTTCTGACTGGGAAGTCGAGACCTTGTAAGTTCAAGGAAAGAACACACTCTGCACCTCAGTCTGGATCAAATGAATTTGGGTATTGCTAAAGATTTAATAACAATTCAATTACAATGGGCTCTGTACAGTCCAGTTAAATTCCTTCACATCAAGCTCAACAATTTCTTTATGGACCTCACTGTGCATGCCGAAACAGAAGTTCTTTTCAAAACCTCACAAAGTTATAGTTGAAGTAGTATTATGAAGTGGTCCACTCCTAAAACCTGATCATTTTTTACCTCAGTGAAACTTAACAGTTGGAACTATGCATTGAGAGCTTTTTTCATCATTTGATTTTGAGCCAAGCAAACATCAGGCCTCATCTTACCCTGACAGGTGCGTCCGTTGGGTGACATAGAGTAGCCGTGAGGCGGACAGGCACACTGATAGCTGCCTTGGACGTTCACACACTGGAAAGTGCACATGTTTCCGATGCTTTGGGAGCACTCATCGATATCTACAAGCCAAGTAAATCAGCTTTAGTCATGACAGGGCTGTGAAGGCACTGTGTGTACTTATCAGGGAGGGGCTGAAGAGGTATTAGTAACTTATGCTCCTTTCCATTAACAAGAATGCCATCTGTTATTAAGGACAAGAGGAAACTGATCTCATCATGAATCTATTGATCTGGTATATCCGCTTACAGGAAAGCACTGAATCATCAGCTTTAATCGATATCACTAACGGTGTATCTCCTAATGTTGTATAGATTGTTGTAAGAGAACAGAGGAACAAGAAATTCCTTTGTAGTTCAGTTTTATTCAATGTGTAATATGTCACTTGCATTGATTTATTAAACATTTTCAGTCCTATGTGTGTTAAGCAGTGAAGCATGTGACTCACCTTCACAGGTGTGGCCGTCCTCTTTCAGGTAGTAACCTACCCGGCAATAGCACTGGTACGACCCGTATATGTTGGCACACTCTTGACTGCAGGGGTTACTGTCACATTCGTTAATGTCTACATAGGGGAGAAAAAATGAAGACAGAGGAAATGTTAATTACTGCATTATCATCACTGGTGACATAACATGAGCTAAATGAGTAAAAATAATAATAATAAAAAAAAACAAGACGCTTGCAAAACTTGAAATATTCTTTAAACTTAAAGAATTTCCACTAAAAACATGTTAACCCTGAGGTTTGTACCACAGTTTCCAGGTTTAGTCCTTGTACTTGGACTAACTAGATATCTATAGAGATGTAGGGCTGCAACAACGAATCGATAATAATCGATTATTAAGTGTCGACAACGAATTTCATTATCGATTCGTTGTGTTGCGTGATTTATGTTTCCCCCGCCTTATCATATACACGAGCGAGTTGAACAAAGCGAGGCGGAGCCGGCGCGGACGCGGACTCTTCAAAATAAGTCAGCATTAAGAATGAAATAAATTCTACAAATGAAACATGACCGACGCAGAGAAGAAGGTTTGGATTAAGTCCTCAACAGTGTAGGAGCACTTCACGCTTCACACAACTAAACAATGTGTAACATGCAAGCTTTGCAAAAGTGATCTGACCTGGCACGGGAGCACCCCGGTGCTGATACAGCCCTCGAAACGGAAACAGGTTAGTCACCGATGAGGATGAAGGGAGCTCAGCAACAGCGTAAGTCACCACAATATCCCGAGTTTGTTCCGTTTTGAAGTGAGGAAACATAACGGCACCCTCACACTATGCGAACGGGCACAGCACGGTTGATGCTGTTTTTAGCTTGTTAGCTGGATAATGACAGTTATGGAGTTAACAGAGACAGATATCCTATATTGGCCAGGCTAGCCAAGTCCTATTTATGCATTCCTGCTACTACAACACTGTCTGAGCGTTTATTTTCTGCGGCAGGAAATATAGTCTCTAAAAAGAGAGCCAGCTTTAGCCAGGAGCATGTTGACATGCTAACATTTTTGCATTGCAATGCAAAGTTCCTAAAGAAAGAGCGTGAATGAGTTTGTATGTAGTGTTTGCATCAGAGATGCAGTTATTTTTCTTTATTATTTAATTTGTTATTTTAATTTATTAATACATTTAGTTTATTATTATTCATTTATTGTAAGCACTTACTTGCTCTCTTATTTAATGTTATATTTCTGAATAAAGACATGGAAAGTTTTTTTTTTTTTTAAACCCGATTCATCGCTTAATCAGAAAAATAATCGACCGATTAATTGATTATTAAAATAATCGTTAGTTGCAGCCCTATAGAGATGCACTCATTTTAAGTTTCATGACCAATTTTGATTGCCATTTTGTTTTTTTAAGATATGATTGGCCAATTCCGATTTTCTTAGTTTTTAAGAATTATAAAGAAACGTTTTGTTTAACTTTTCTTTTAATGGAAACTTCTTCACTGCTAAATAAAGATGGCAGGGGCTTCTGGTTTGTGCCTGGCTCTGCACTCTTGCTACCTTTAGGTTTAATCTCTTTGACTTTGATAGTTTTGTCAAATTCTGCATATTCAGTGGGGTGATGCGGTTTTAAATATCATATTAAATTCGTTGTTCCAAACGTTGGCTTATTTTCATGCTGCATCTATTGCAAACAATTCTGAAGAGTTTCTAAACCGAAGACATGGCTGTGTCCACAATAGATTCCTACTCCCTCATTAGTATCCCTACTCCCTCATTAGTAATGTGCTACATAGACAGTGACTATTAAGTTGACTAAGTAGCATTCAAAACTAGGGGTGCAATGATGCACTCTGCTCACAATTCAATTGAATTCACGGTGATTGATCTCGCACTGAATAAAAGGCACTCCTTTTTTATTTCTGAAATGAAAACAATGCACATTTGTGTTGTATGAGTTTTTAAACAAAAAAATTGTCTCCGACAATTTCAAGGATTTTAATAACTAGACATATAAATAGCTGAGTGCCATCTTAAATTTAAAATGAGACCTTGTTATCATGCTCATGAACACCTTTTTGTATCACTTATGTGTGAGAAAAGTGCTGTACAAATATGTTTAAACATCCCAAATCCCTTGTTTCCATTGGAGAAGATATGAAGGAAGATATGCTGTATATGTGGTATGATTGCGCCCTCTGGTGTTAAAAGAATGCAACGGAATTATTATATGTCCATATAGAGAAGGGTCGTGACATTTTACTCTAACAATGCTTCGTTGCACCTCTACTCAAAACACAACTGAAATGTAACACTTCCTAATCATGAACATGTGTCATAAACAAACTGGCGAGTGGCTTAGCTCTGTATATTAACCAAATTCTGAATTAAAGTTAGTAAAACATCTTGTGTGGCTATGTTTGTGTTGCTGCATCATGTACTGTGCAAGTGTAAATATGACCGGCACAGAATCTAATATATGAGACTGATCAGGCGATCACCACTTATGGTCTTGATTCTGGTCACTGGCCGATGTATCGGTGCATCTCTAGATGTTTTACTAAATAAACCTATAATAATGTTTGTCTTTTTAGTTTTAAAATTGCAATTTTCAGCTCCTCCTAACCTGTTCATCAATGGAAGGGGCCCATCTACTCGTACTCTTTGATTGGTGGACCATTCACACCACAGCAGTCTTTTGCTGACACAATTATCAGGCAAAGCAGTGTTTCTGGGGTTTTTAGAACACCTAAGTGAAATAACTGTGGTCAGATACATCAAGCTAACTGTAGTTCGGCGGTTACCAACATCCAGCTGATACTGGATCTGTGGTCAAAAACATCCAGCTAACAGCAGTATTGTGGTCAGTGGTCTTTCGGTCAGGAACATCCAGCTGAACGTGGTCCCATGATCAATAATATCCAACTAACCACATGGCCAGCATGTGAAAACCCCATTCCAACACAGCATCTGCTGGGCTGAGAGCTTGGTCATTGATATCTCATTGATGAACAGGCTAAAACAGTATAATGGGCTACAGCAACAGCAGGTGCAGTCCTAGGATAAAAAACAAACAAACTAGCATTCCAACACCATTCTCAAGGAAGAACATTTGACACTTTTGTGTAATTGAAACACTGACTAGGACAGAAAATGCGGATCATATCATTTGAGAGTAACTGCTATTTTCATTGTTAAAATATTGTGTTAAACCCACTATTTATATGGTTTGTTCTATAGTTTCTATGGTTTCTAAGGGTGCTGTGACTCAGTTTTTGGGATGCTTGCACCTCAAAAAGGGACTAAACACGTGCATGCACAACAGTATGCTGTACTTACAGTGGTGCTTGAAAGTTTGTGAGCCCTTTAGAATTTTCTATATTTCTGCATAAATATGACCTAAAACATCATCAGATTTTCACACAAGTCCTAAAAGTAGATAAAGAGAACCCAGTTAAACAAAT
>JAJAGP010007223.1:0-14969 GCA_025084515.1 Ancistrus triradiatus | reverse complement strand
CTCAATAAAACATCAAGACTGTCCAACAAACATCAATATTCTCTATCAACCACAGTCAGAAGGATGCCATGGGTTATGATTAAAAAATAAATACTCCATTTAACGCTGATATACTTTATTAAACACCTTCAGAGATTCTCCATCAAGCAGATACAAACATCACCATAGTATTCTTAACTTGCTACTGCTACAAAGGACTGCTTCTAAACTAAGTTTTGTTGTATTTTATGTGCAGTGACTAAAGTATCAATCTATTTATTGTCCAATACACAACAACACTGTCCAACAATCACTGCCATGAGTTACAAACATTCAACAAATACAAAATTCTCCATAAACACAAAAACTAATAATGATTACAAAACACTGTGCAACAACAGCACCCTCCATTAAACAGTTACGAACATTCAACAAACACAAAAGTCTCCGTCAATGCAAAAAATAAGAAATCGTCTTCATAAAACACTAACAGTGTTTTAAAACACTAACATTACCTGCATTCTTCATCAAATACTGTAGTTACAAACGTCATCAACATTGTTCAACAAAGACAAGCATTCTCCATCAGTTACAAACCCCAATAGTGTTCTACAAACATTGTCCATCAGGTACAAACCCAGCATTGTTCAATTAACACCAACATTCCCCTTCAAATATTCACAAATACCAATATTCTGTATTAACACCATCAACTCTATCAGTTTCAAACTCTATTCTCAATAAAACACCAACACTGTCAAACAAACATAAATATTCCATCAACCACCATGAATAGCCAGTCAGTAAGATACCATGAGTTATCGTACTTGTCTTTTGTAAAAAGAAAAACATTTAACACTGATATACTTTGTCAAACACCTACATCAGAGATGTATCAAACAGGTACAAACTTCACCACTGTTAAAGAAATATTAACACTGTTCAACATGCACTAACATCATCAGCTACACAGACACTGTCCAGCAAACACCAATAATGTTCAACAACCTTAAACATTCTCCATCGAAAGGTTGCAAATTTCATCACTGTTCTTCGAACATTGTCCATCAGGTGCAAACAGCAGCATTCTGCATTAAAAACAACAACACTGAAATTATATATGAGTCACAAATACCATGTGTTGTCACTAAATAATGAAAAATCTGGAAAAACACTGTCATTCTTTACCATATGGATTTTTTAAATGTTATATCCCCACTTTTCTTAGTCAGGGTCAATGACCCTATCACAGGGCACTGATGTAAGCTGTACAGCATGCCAGTCCAGGTCAGTCACTGTTGAATTCCCAGGAGATGATCCACCAACTGGTTTTCCCTCTCTCAAACCCAGCCAATTGTGCCTGCATATGTTGCCTGATACTGCTTAAATCTGGATCACCATGTTGGTGGGATTTATAATTCGGAAATATTAAACATCCGAGCCAAATGCACTAATAGAGTGAATTTACATCTACATTTACAGCATTTAGCAGACGCCCTTATCCAGAGCGACTTACAGTTGGTACAGTCTTACAATCCAAGCAATTGTGGGTTGAGGGTCTTGCTCAAGGAGCCAGCAATGGCAGCTTGGCAGAGGTGGGATTTGAACCCTGGACCTTCTGGTCCATAGTCCAGTACCTTACCCGCTAGGCTACCACAGTCGAAATGAATGAACGAAATGGTATTCCATTTTTCTGTAGTTTTAGTTTGTTATTTAATATTTAGTTTAATATGTTGTATTAGTTTACATCAATGAAAGCCTGCAGCCTGGAATTACAAACTAAATGAACTCCTGCAAATTTACTGAAAGCAACCACACAAAGTTACAACCTCCCAACAACCACTATACAACTGTGGCAAAATGAGTGAAGCAGAGCAGCCTGGTGCTGTGAGTGTAGTGTGAAGGTGAAACTTAGGAGAAATACACACTCGACGGGATGTCCTACACACTTCGCCTGGGTATGAACTCTACCCTTCTGTACAGAGAGAGGACTGAGAACACACACGTACACTCTCACACACACACTACTGCACGTACACTAACACACACACTCCCGTGTGTACTCGGGAAACAAACACAAATGCTACAACACATAAACTTACACATACACACACGCACCTACGCACCATAATGGCTATCAAATTGTCGTCCAAAGTGTTAAGCTATCCTTCTTTCTCAGTTTTTACTCACAATTGGGTCTAACTTGGTAATCCTTTGTTTTTGTTTTGCAGGCAGAAGTACAAAGCCACCTCTCAGAGGTAAGAACCACGTCATCCTCTTCCTTTGGGATTTGCGCTACAGTAACTTGTGTAACAGAAAAGTCCCAGTAGATGTTTCATGAGTCACAAGCTGCCATTATGGAGAGTATGACTATTTGCTAGTCTGTGCTAGCATTTGCAGCCTTTTGTAGGCTCTGTTGTAGACCTTGATAATTTTTTTGTGTTATAGGTTATAACCCTTCCATAGTACTGTATGAATAATACAAATATAACTTGTTTGCAGCAGTTTAGCATTTACCATATGCGATTCCATTCAGTGACAATTTTGTGACATTAGTTTAGACAATTTGACCTGCTAGCTTATCAGGTTCGAGAATATGTTTCAGTTTTCTGAAGAGCTAACTAAGAGCTAGCTAATCTGCTAATTCAGCAAGCTAACTAATGCTGCCTAGTAAATTAGCTTAATGTGTGTGAGTAATGTAAAGTCTAAGTAAGTCATTATAGCTTATGTAAATACATTTTACTTTGTTATTGTCTGGCCTTTTATTACAGTTTACAATGTCAACATGAATGTTTATTAAAGTGCTGTGAACAGGACACTAGTCCAGAGATGTTACTGTCTTCCAAAATGTTCTATAAGAATTTGCCTTAGTAACATGAGCAAAATATTTTTTGCTGTCTTAAAAGTGCTTATTCTAGTGCCAAGTGCTACAACATGAAATAAGTCAAGTAAAAGTTTAGATTGCTCACAGATAGGAGGGAAGTGGAGAATGTAGGTAGAAGGAGGCTGCCATTTCAAATGCTATGTGTCTGTAGGCTCTGTTGTTGAGAGTTGTGTAGTTTTTTTGTGTTATAGTTCACAATACTACCATAGTACTGTATGGATGTGACAGTGGTGCTTGAAGGTGGGCCCTTTAGAATTTTTTATATTTCTGCATAAATGTGACCTAAAACATCATCAGATTTTCACACAAGTCCTAAAAGTAGATAAAGAGAAATCAGTTACACAAATGAAATAAAAATATTGTACTTGATCATTTATTTATTGAGGAAAATGATCCAATATTACATATTAGTGAGTGGCAAAAGTGAGTGCCCCCCGTGCAGCAATAACTACAACTAAACGTTTCCTGTAACTGTTGATCAGTCCTGCACACCGGCTTGGAGGAATTTTAGCCCATTCCTCCGTACAGAAACAGCTTCAGCTCTGGGATGTTGGTGGGTTTTTCCTCCTCACATTAACTGCTCGCTTTATTAGGTCCTTCCACAGCATTTCCATTGGATTAAGGTCAGGACTTTGACTTGGCCATTCCAGAACATTAACTTTATTCTTCTTTAACCATTCTTTGGTAGAAACGGCTTGGTGTGCTTAGGGTCGTATGTCTTGCTGCATGACCCACCCCAATTTCCTTGAGATTCAGTTCATTGGACAGATGTCCTGATTATTTTCCTTTAGAATTCTCTGATATAATTCAGAATTCATTGTTCCAATCAATGATGGCAAGCCGTCCCTGGCCCAAGATGCAGCAAAACAGGCCCAACCATGATACTACACACCACCATGTTTCACAGATGGGATAAGGTTCTTATTGCTGGAATGCAGTGTTTTCCTTTCTCCAAACATAACGCTTTTTCTTTTAAATAAAAAAGTTCTATTCTGGTCTCATCTGTCCACAAACACATTCTTCCAGTAGCCTTCTGGCTTGTCCATGTGATCTTTAGCAACTGCAGATGAGCAGCATCAATGTTCTTTTTGGAGAGCAGTGGCTTTCTCCTTGCAAACCCTAGCCATGCACACCATTGTTGTTCAGTGTGTTCTAATGATGGTGGACTCATGAACATAACATTAGCCAATATGAGAGAGGTCTTCAGTTTTGCTTAGAAGTTAACCACAATACCCTGGGGATCCTTTGATGGACCTCGCAAACTATTACACACCATTGCTCTTGGAGGGATATTTCTTGGTTGACCACTCCTGGTGAGGTCTTGAATTTCCTCGATTTGTACACAATCTGTCTGACTGTGGATTGGTGGAGTCCAAACTCTTTAGAGATGGTTTTGTAACCTTTTCCAGCCTGGTGAGCATCAACAACTCTTTTTCTGAGGTCCTCAGAATCTCCTTTGTTCGTACCATGATACACTTCCACAAACATGTGTTGTGAAGAGCAGACTTTGATAGATCCCTGTTCTTTAAATAAAACAGGGTGTCTGACTGTAATTTCACCTTCAAATTAACTGCTAATCCTAGAGGTTCACATACTTTTGCCACTCACTAATATGTAATATTGGATCATTTTCCTCAATAAATAAATGACCAAGTATCATATTCCTGTCTCATTTGTTTAACTGGGTTCTCTTTATCTACTTTTAGAACTTGTGTGAAAATCTGATGTTTTAGGTCATATTTATGCAGAAATACAGAACATTTTAAATGGTTCACAAACTTTCAAGCACCTCTGTACAAATAGTACCTGGTGGCAGTAGTTTAGGATTTACCATTTACGACTCCATTCAGTGATAATTTTTCAAGTGACACTAGTTTAGACATTTTCACTTGCTAGCTTATCAGCTAGAGAATGTAATTATAACTATGTATGTATTTGTGAGTAAAGTGATTGTAAGTTATTATATGTGATGTAGATACATGTTAATTTCTTATAGTCTAAACTTTTATTACAGCTTACAACTCCAACATTGTGGTATTAACGAGGACTGCTTGTACCTGCTGTCACTGGCTAACATTTTAACCACAAGGAAGCTTATCACATGGTAGCACATTTAAGACTCTCTTCAGTGTACAGTATTTATTAATCTCTTTAGCTATTGTATCAAAGCATGTCAAGTTTCTTACCATTCTCAGACACATTATGAACGTAGGAAAGTTTGGACACAGCTTAGACACGATTAGCTAATGTGATACTAGTTCTTGAGCTAGCAACAGCTCTTCTGGTCTTGAGCACCATTTGCTGATTACCATAGATAACAAAACTAGCGGGAAATGTACTCGGTCAAATCCAGCTGTTTAAATGTAACTCATTCCAGAAATGGATTGGATAGCAATTATTCAGATACAGTGGTACCTCGTTTCTCGTCCACCTCGGAACTCATCAAAGTCAGTTGTTGACACATTTTTACTAGAAAAATTTGTCTCACTTCTTGCCGTTTGCTCGGTGATCAGCACACCTGCTTAAACTTGTATGAGTTCGAGTTGAGGGACTCGTTTCAGCCGAAACTCGATTCACGGTTTTAATTCACGGTTCAGTACACATCGACTTGGATTCACAATAGCCTTACTCAGTGAAGATCTAGGGTTAGGGTTAGGGAAATAAGTCTTCAGGGGTCCTAAAATGGTTAGTAAGGAAAACAGAAACTGAATCCTCTTGGTTTTCAGGCTGAGCAGTTAGCATTAGCAGCTAGCTCCCTGAGTTCACCAATAGAGTATGTGTTTTGCTTTTACTTTTTGCTTTCAATCCGCTACTCACTACATGACATGAGGTTTTTCAACATGATTTTGACCAGCTGTAGGTTAATGTAAGTGTTAATAATTAATAGGCTCCACTATGATACAGTATAGACTGATTTAAACTCATTGGTTCATGATACATTTAACTTATGGTGGATTTGTCAGACTGTATCTCCTTCGTAAATCAGGGAGTACCTGTACAATACAACTCCATTAATGCATATAATGCCTTATATAATGTGGATTTTCTGGGGGTCTGAAATGGAATAATTCAGTTTTCATTCTTTATGGGAAAATTTGCTCAGTACTCATTTTCAGTACTCGACAGCCCTTCTGGAACGAATTAATGACAAGAACCGACGTACCACTGTATATATTTCCCTTATTTCTTCCAGAAAAAAGTCTACCTTGTGTTCGCAGCTGTAATTACTTCCTCAGCTTACTGCATTCCTCCTCCCCAGCTCTACCCCCCAAATTTTAATCCCACCTTTCCTGGTCATGGTTGCAGAGGCTACAGCGCCTTTCCCCACAGAACACTGGGCACATTAATAAAGGGCACTAGTCCATGGCAGAGGTTCAGAATTTCATACTTGCTTGGTTCAGAATTTGTCTCCGAATTGTTACGTGGGAGCCAGCGGTTCAACTGTCAGGCTAAGGTTAAAAAAATATCTTATAAAAATATGTTATAGTAGGAATTGAATAGCGGGGAGTTTGGATGGCTTTTGCTTGTAAATTTGACCAGTGCCGCCTGAACAGGCAGAAGCCTTCTGATGCAGAAGGCGTTATGTTAGCAGCATGATCAAAAATGGTGTATCATATGTAGTGTGACTGAAAGACTGTGATGTGTCATATAACTGATTATAAGCATGCTACACCATTTAGAGATGACATAGACTGTTGAAATGTGTGCATTATGGAAAGATGTATTATAGCTGAGGTGTAGGAGAAGGTGGTAATGGAAAGGAGTGAGTAGGTCGCCGAAATGTAATGAGGAATGGGCCTGTCATTTTGTCAGATATGTAGAGGTGTGTGTGTGTGTGTGTGTGTGTGTGTGTTTTAATGGTTCTTTGCTGTGATAGCTTTCTCAGGTTTCTCATATAGTAAGACCTAAGTGCTGTATCTGTGCTGAAGTGGTGCACATACGCACACACTTGTAACACTTCAGCCTTAGATCCTAACCATGTACACTTGTCATGGCAAACCTAAGGGCTCTAACTGTGATGAAGTGACACACACACACACTTGTCTCACTATCCTTGTGGGGACTTTAAATTGACATAATGATTACTGTAGCTTATTAAGCTAACCCTACACCAAACCTAATATTTGACTTTTTAGTCTTTTCCAAATACAAGTTGCCATTTTTGTTAAAAAAAAAAAAGCAATTAAAGAAGTGAGAACCGGCAAAACAGTCCTTAACTTATGATGCATTTGTCGGAACATATCCCCATCGTAAATCAGGGAGCACCTGTACAATATAACTCAATTAATGCATGCAATACATTGTGGATTTTCTGGGGGCCTGGAATGGATTGATTCAATTTACATTATTCTATATATATATATATATATATATATATATATATAAATATATATATATATATATATATATAAATCATGGTGGAAAATAAGTATTTGGTCACCCACAAACAAGCAAGATTTCTGGCTCTCACAGACCTGTAACTTCTTCTTTAAGAAGCTCTTCTCTCCTCTTCTCGTTACCTGTATTAATGGCAAATGTTTGACCACATTATGTGTAAAAAAGACACCTGTCCACAGCCTCAAACAGTCAGACTCCAAACTGAAGACCAATGAAGAGCTGTCGAAGGACACCAGGACGAAAATTGGAGACCTGTACCAGGCTGTTAAGGGAAGAATGAACGAGGCCATGTATTGTGAGATTTTAAGCCAAAACCTCCTTCCATCAGTGAGAGCATTGAAGATGGAACATGGCTGGGTCTTCTAGCGTGACATTGATCCCAAACACACCGCTCGGGCAACGAAGGAGTGGCTCCGTAAAAAGCATTTCAAGGTCCTGGAGTGGCCTAGCCAGTCTCCAGACCTCAGCCCCATAGAAAATTTGTGGAGGGAGTTGACAGTCTGTGTTGTCCCAAAACATCACTGCTCTAGAGGAGATCTGCATGGAGGAATGGGCCAAAATACCAGCTACAGTGTGTGCCAACCTGGTGAAGACTTACAGGAAACGTTTGACCTCTGTCATTGCCAACAAAGGTTATGTTAACAAAGTATTGTGTTTAACTTTTGTTATTGACCAAATACTTATTTTCCACCATGATTTACAATTAAATTCTTTAAAAATCCTACAATGTGATTTCCTGGATTTTTTTCTCATTTTGTCTTTTATAGTTGAAGTGTACCTATGATGAAAATTACAGACCTCTCTCATCTTTCTAAGTAGGAGAACTTGCACAATTAGTGGCTGACTAAATACTTTTTTGCCTACAAAAAAGTATTTAGTCTACACCTATGTGTGTTTGTATGCTGCAAAATGTATAATATATAATGTACTGTAGCTAATTAATGCTACACCTACACTTAACCTCAGTAACCTAATAGAGAAACGTTACACACACACACACACACACAAACACACACACACACACACATAACACTTCAACCTTATATCATAACCACGTCATGCACTTGTCACGGCAGACGTCATACGCTGCCAAGAGTTATTGTGGTTTTTGTCTAGGGTTACAGCGCTGTCTTGTTCTAATGACATTTGATGACAACCCTCATAACAGCTGCCATTGCATTTGGACATCTCTAATAGAACTGTAGTTTGGATGTGAGCCAAATGCATGGTATCCTAACATTCATACCCCAGTGACAATTGTGATGAAGCACTTATGCAACACTTTCTGTTTTGTTCACCGTGCACCAGCGTGTTGGCGGGAGGTGTAACACGCAGGTTAATGTGCTCGAAGGTATTGTACAGTAACACACACTGAGTGTGATGATGCCTCCCTCACAGGCTGATAAGTGGTAGTAGAAGAGGTGCTTTGAATAAAATTACTCACGATTTGCCATTTATGCTGTGAACTAGGCTTGGGCAAAAGTCCATATCTTCCGAATAAACAATCTGTGAACAACTTTGGTTTTAAGGAAGCCGTGCAAAACCATATTTTTCACACTACATTTTGGTCATTTTGCTGTCGTATGGAAAAATGAAAAATGGCATGCCATGCACAGATGCAGTGTGTGAGCTGATACCAGCCACTCTGTAATCATTTATGCTCGGAAGAAGTGTTTTTGAAATGTAACTGTAGAAAATAGATGATTCATCAAATTTGGTGTCAAATATTTATTAAGCCAATCAGTTAAAGTACTGAAGCAGTTGATAATAATACTCATTTATTGCAAGTAAATTCTTAGGTCATTGCATTGTTGTAATATTGCCACAACACTTACAACACTTAATACCCCTAATGACTGAATTTGAACTGAGGAATCTGAGGAATCGTGAACTCGATGTGACCCCGTTATACTGGTTCTTAACAGGCTGTCTTTGTCAATATCACCTTTGAAAAAACCAGTCACATTTTAGAAAAGAAAAAATCATTTGCTGACTTTCGAAGCTTATTCAAAGTAACAAGTAATGAGGACCTTAATAGAAATGTAGTGGAGTGAAAAGTACAATATTTGTCTTTAAACTGTACTTAAGTCATAAGTTTCCAAAAAATATAATACTCCAGTAAAGTATAGATACTCAAAAGCATACTTAAGTACAGTACTCAAGTAAATGTACTTTGTTACTGACCACCCCTGCTAATGACAAGGCATCAATTAACCTACAGAGACAAAAAGACAATAATATTTGTACCTGTTGGCGACTGTGGTGGCACAATGGTTACAGTAATGAAGGGTTCAAGTCCCAGCACTGCCAAGCTGCCACTGTTGGGCGTGGTTTGCTTGGAATGTACCTTGTAAGGCTGCGTCAGTTGTAAGTCCCTCTGGAGAAGGGTGTCTGCTAAATGCTGTAAATGTAGTGTAGATGTGTTGGATTTTAGCAAATGATGGCCCTTATTTACTTCAATACCTATTTGCATAAGCAGTGTAATAAACGGCACTTGGTTAGTTGTGACTGAGTTGTTTATGATAATTGGCAAAATAAATGTGTGCAAGTACAAACAGATTAAAATCTGCTAGTGAAGCATCCATCTGTGTGAATACAAAACAAGAACTGAAAAAGGTAGATCCCACAATGGCAGATCTTCAATATTATGTATTATTACTTACCCACTGAGAACATGACTCTCTCTGTGTACTGGACTACATAGTGCCGATAAGCATATATGTTATATTATTCAACATGGGACTGTGGTAGCCTAGTGGGTAAGGTACTGGACTATGGAACACAAGGTCCAGGATTCAAATCCCACCTCTGCCAAGCTGCCACTGTTGGGTCCTTGAGCAAGACCCTTAACCCACAATTGCTTGGATTGTAAGACTGTATCAATTGTAAGTCGCTCTGGATAAGGGCGACTTACTTCGAATTTCCTACGATACGAGTTTGCATAAGAAGTGTAGTAAAGTGCACCTGGTTAGTTGCGAGTGGGTTGTTTATGGTAATTGCGAAAATAAAAGACAATTTATGCATGTGTGCAAGTACAAACAGATTAAAATCTGTTAGTGAAGCATCCACTGTGTAAATACAAAACAAAAAAAAGGTAGATCCCACAAAGGCAGATCTTCAGTATTATGTATTATTACTTTCCCGCTGAGAACATGAGATCCTCCAGTGCCTCTGTGTAATGGACTAGATAAAGACAATCTGCATATTTTCTGTTATTTTATTCAGTATTTGATTAGGATTTTGTTATGCCATAGAGAATATAAAACTATTTTATTACTCTTTATAATATTACATTTTCTGTAATGTATTAACCTACATAATATTATGTTTACTTTTAATTATTCTATTTACATTATATTTATTTTCTTTAAATATGTTCTGTCTGTAAATTTTTTTATTTAGCTTCTGTTTTTTAAACTAATATTATAAACTTATTAATTAGGTATCTTAGTTTAAGCCTTGCTTACAACATCTAGGCCGCCCAAGGAGGCTGGGTTCCGCTTTGAGTCTTGGTATTCCCAAGGTTTCTTCCTTATAACATTTCAGGCCTTAGATAATAGAAGATAATAGAAAATTGTAAAGCTGCTTTGAGACAATGCTCCACTGTCAGAAGCACTACAGAAATAAATCTGACTTTGACTTTGACTTGACTTTGACTTTATTCATACTTGAAACTATTACCCTGTCATTTGCTTCCATTATTGACACATCTGCAGAACTTTGTGCAAATTGTGCATCAATTGCACATGTCCTTAACTTACTGTAAGTGCTCTCTAAATGACTTTCAAGTTTGGCAAACAATTCTACTGGTGCCAACTGTATTGACTACACCCTGTATTTTTCACCTTCCAGTTTGTTCTTTCCAATTCCCCAGTCTCACGACATTCAAAACAAAAAACTTCTGGCCAGGTCAGAGACACCACTGAGACTTAAAATCAGGTCTCTGTGATAGTGGGCTTGTGACGGTGGGCTAGCAAAATAGACTTTTACACTCTTAGTTTACACTCAAGTGTAAATGCCCCAAATTAGAGCTACTCCCTGTTTTAGGATGGTCTTATGATATTCTGACTTTACAATGTTAATCCGATAATAAACATAAAAACACATTCAGCAAAAATGGTATTGACATGTCACTATGCGATATGCATTACAATACACTCCTGGATTCCGATGAGGAAGTCGGCAGTGTGTGACGTAGGGAGTCACGTGGCAGGAGTGATGAGTGCAGGGAAATGTTGTGAGGAAAAGCCAAGGTTGCGCAATAATCGTTTTGTGTTTTTCACTTTCAATTCATTATTCAATAAATTGCATGAGATATCCTATACGATTTAAAAAAATACGCTTTGTGTTAATGACTTTGCCCAGCTCTAGTTTAGTGGATGTTTTTAAACTTGTTTAATGTGATATAAATAGTTTACGATAAATTCAACTTACTATGGATTTGTCAGAACGTATCTCCATCGTAACCTTATTAGTTTCCAGACTTTTTCACTGACCCTCGAGAAGGTCACATCTAGCATCTATTTTTATTCTTGCTCATCCTGATCAGGGTCATCGAAGACAATCTGGAACCTTACCTATAATTCACTGTGCTGTAAATGTACCGAATGACTTTCACCTTGCAAGGATTTGCACCAAGGCCCTGAGGAACAGATACTTCCAGCAGCTAAGCCACTGCAGCTGCTAATAGTGCTTTACTAACTACTATTAGACTCGGGTTAGTTAGATAGGCTGGATGGGATATATTGTTTCTTCACTACATTTATATTTGAACCCATTGAACGTCTTCTGTTCTGCTCCATTGAGAAATGTATCACATGCAACGAAGAACCCAAGGATCATTCACAAAAAGGGCTGGCTCTGGTTCTTCTGGTAAATTAGGCATGCACAGATTCAATTCTGAACATCTGGTATGGATGATGCTGGCCTGATGGCTTCTTGTCAGACAGGATGTAAGATAATTTCAGATCGGAAAAGTCCTGTTTTACAATCACATTTGCCTGGGGTGGGACTGTGATGTGAGCACAACTGGGAATATACCAAGAAATTCTGCTTGCCATGTTGAGCAGAATGCAGACAGGATGGATTACTGGTATCAGGTATCAATACTTAGTTCTTTGATATTGGTTTGTAGATGGCTTCTGTGTTAATTGTACAATTCAGCTGACACCCAGATACATTTCCAGCCTTTAGCAGTGCAAGTTACAACTGATACAGTCTGACAACGTACATTTCAAGTAATTGTGGGTAAGGGCCTTGCTCAAGGACCCAACCATGGCAGCTTGGCCGTACTAAACCATTTGATCAATAGTAACTTAACTGCATTCCCCTTAGGTACCTTTAAGTCTTCAGAGTTTTGAATTTTGATGCTAAAGCCCAAAATATACGTGTCAGTGGCTGGGTTACAGACCAGGTGTCATGCCCAAACCTGAACACACACTGTCTGAGAGCGCTGCTGCTGAAATCTCGGTAGTAAACAAAGTAGTTTGTGTATCATATTAGAGTTCTTCTCCCAGTGCGAGCTCTCCATACCACCTCCCAATGCTCCTCCACTAATGAGGCTCACCAGCCTCTCCTGATGATTGGGAGGAACACCGAAACAGCAGGCTGACTGCTGCTCTTCTGTCATGCTGTCAGAAATTGTCTCAAGTTAATGGTGATAATAGGGTAAAAATCAGCAGCGTGCACACTCTGTGGAGACGTTTCTCATGTTTCATTATGCACTACTATGCAAAAGTCTTAGGCATTCTGTATTTTTCAGTTTATATTCTGCTTATTCTTTAGTTAAGTTTTAGTAGTCACTTTTCTTTGTAGTACTAAAAGTACAGTCCATCTGTTTCTCTACATACTTTGTTCATCCTCTACTCTGTTCTCTAATGGTCAGGACCCCCACAGATCAGCTACTGTTTGGGTGGTGGATCATTCTCAGCACTGCAGTGACACTGACATGGTGGTGGTGTGTTAGTGTGTGTTGCAGTGGAGTTTTGAATCCAACTCGGTGTCGCTGCTGGACTGAAAATAATCCACCATCCAAAAATATCCAGCCACCAGCATCCTATAGGTAGTGTCTTGTGAGCAGTGATGAAGGAATAGAGGAAGACTAAAGCAAGGTATACACTGCGATTTTAGCCGAATTGGTCGTAGCCGTGTGATTTTCAGGATTGGTCTGTATTTTGGCTGACGTTTGCCGTATGGTTTCAGAGGGGAAGCGATGCTTGATTAACTGCCCAAATGAGCTCCGAGTGAGTATGATGACCAGATGGATTTCTGACATGTCCAAAATTTTGGGAGCTTGTCCCGCAGTTTGAGCAGTGTTGCGAGTCAGGTTTCTCAATATTTTCGCCGCTTAGCTCCAATTCTCTCTGTGAAATGGACAAACCATATTCTCCATGTCTCCTAGCCAATAGCGGGTCCATGTAGCCCTTCCTTTTTTGGTGCCATTTCAGCACACAGCATGGCACAAGTCAGGAAAGCCATGCGCTTTCTCAACATTTTTGATATACAGGGTGCCATATTCTGCTGTACTGAGTGCTTGGATGTAAACAGAACTCTAGCTAGGGCTACGTTTCACTTTCCTGCAGTATGAGCATACAAATCGTAGCCTTCGTCCACACATGATTCATACCTACACTATCCCCAAAGTATTTCCAAACTCGCACAGTGTATGCCTGGCTTAACACCAAGTGTTACAGATGAGCTGCTGTCTCTGACTGTGTATCTACAAGGTGGAGCAATAAGGAGAGTGTCTCTAATAAAGTGGACAGTGAGTGAACAGTGTTGTAAAACTCCAGCAGCACTGCTGTGTCTGATCCAATCATACCAGATCAACATCAGTGTCACTGCAGTGCTGATAATGATCTACCACCCAAATAGTACCTGATCTGTGCTGGTCCTGTGGTGGTCCTGACCATTAGAGAACAGTAAAAGGGACTAACAAAGTATGTGGAGAAACAGATGGACTACAGTCTGTAACTGTAGAACTACAAAGTGCAGTGAACACTAAAACTTAAAAGAATAAGCAGAAAATAAATTAAAAATATACTGTAGAATGCCTAAAACTTTTGCCCAGTACTGTATTTTCACTGCCATTAAGTCCCAGAAGAAGCATGTCCTCATGTACAGTTATAAATAATAGAGGACATGCATTATAATACGTAATACATAAAAATATGAAGTAATCCCAATTGGTCTTTCCAGTGGTGATCTATCCACTAGAGGCCCCCATAAACTGTACCACAAAAATGTTCACTGACCTGTGCTGTGTTAGTTCTCAGTACATTGACTTTTCATTAAGGGTCACTGGGCTTAAACTTTGTGAAAGTACTTTCTTTCATGTTTCTCATAGTAATTTCAAAAGTAAAATTAAAAAACTGAACACAACACTAAAGCTGTATTTCTGTATCAATCTGGCGACTGGTGTTTTTAAAATAGGGGAAGCACACTATAGATTATAGTATATTGTTCCTGGAAGTAGTAAGCTACAAGAATGCTAGTGGCTAGTAAATGATTAAAAGCTAGCAGTTGCAAGCTAGCTGCATGTAAGTGCAAGTATGTACAAAACCAATGATTTGGGCTATTGAAATGTTACTGATTGTTATAAATCAGTGTTCACAAATTGCAATGATGTGTGAAGTTAATAAGAAATAGGCAGAAGCTAACACTGGTCAGTGATTATAATTAGCCACATTTAAGTTTAAACATTTACACA
>JAJAGP010007222.1:0-14978 GCA_025084515.1 Ancistrus triradiatus | reverse complement strand
GATGGAATGTGGCTGGGTTTTCCAGCATGACAATGATCCCAAACACTCCGCTTGGGCAACGAAGGAGTGGCTCTGTAAAAAGCATTTCAAGGTCCTGGAGTGGCCTAGCCAGTCTCCAGACCTCAACCCCATAGAAAATGTGTGGAGGGAGTTGAAAGTCCGTGTTGCCCAGCAACAGCCCCAAAACATCACTGCTCTAGAGGAGATCTGCATGGAGGAATGGGCCAAAATACCAGCTACAATGTGTGCAAACCTGGTGACTTACAGGAAACGTTTGACCTCTGTCATTGCCAACAAAGGTTATGTTACAAAGTATTGAGTTGAACCAAATTTACTGACCAAATACTTATTTTCCACCATGATTTACAATTAAATTATTTAAAACAATGTGATTTCCTGGAATTATTTTTGTCTCTTTTAGTTTAAGTGTACCTATGATGAAAATTACAGACCTCTCTCGTCTTTCTAAGTAGCAGAACTTGCACAATCAGTGGCTGACTAAATACTTTTTTGCCCCACTGTATATGGCTATATAATATATGGGAGGAAGGTACCACTGGAATTCTTCTTCCCACAGTGCACCCAGGGCATCACATCCCCAGGTAAATGGTGCATACATACTAGACTGTCCACGTCATTAAACCAGACGACCTTCTTCCATTGCTACCAAGGTCCTGTAGGCATTTCTACAGTGGACAGGGATTAGCATTGTGAGCATTCTGACCGGTCTGTGACTAGGCATTTCCGGGGTGGCTCGGAGGGTAGCACCGCCGCCTCACAGCAAGAAGATGTAAACCAACGCTCGTGTCAGCGAGGGTTTACTCTGGGTGCTCCAGTTTCCTACCACAGTCCAAAGACGTGCATGTTAGATTAATTGATTATGCTAAATTGGCATTGACTTGAGTGTATATATATATATATATATATATATATATATGACTAATCTTGATGTAACCTTGTGTGTGTCGCTGAAATGGCCAAATGATACTTACACCGACATTAAATACACCAAATAAACAAACTAGGCAGTTGTCATACTCAGCAGGGGACAAAGCACTGTGTGATGTAACACATTTCTCCCGTAACCATGACTAAACATTTCTGTTACTTTTCCCACAGTAGTTCTCCTGTTCATTCAGACCAAACAGGATAGGACTTGATTCTCTCATGCATTTATGAGACATGGGTGCCAACATTTAATGCAACGAACAACACAGAGGACATTGTGTGTACTTTGCAGCTACAAAAAACGTACAAATAAATATCTCTAGATAATGAATTACAAATAACAGGAGCACAATATCCATTATTTCCTATGGAGAAAGACATATCTGGTTCCTGTATATTTAAAACCTCACCTAATTTCAGTGATGTCACCATAATATAGTGGTGTAATGGACATCGTCTGATTGGTCTTTCAGTTGGGTAACATTGGGTGGGTGGGTGGGGCTTTGCCAGTCTAGTGTAAGAATGTAAACCATATGAATGTGTGCACACATTCTCTAGAGTCTCAGAGTTGTTTCTTCTGGTTCTAAACACTACAGCCATTACCATATTACCAAATTAACCACAAAATAAAATGAAAGTGAACTTTTGAACTTCAGCTTGTATATCTGAGGTCTCTAGAGTTAGCAAGGATAGTGTCGGCATACGTTTCAGGAAAGCCATCCAATGTCCAGAGCTTATTGGAAACCTGCATAAACTGGGCCTGCTGGAAAGCTGTTTGAAAGACAGAATGAGAGAGCAGTCAAGGCTGTAAAGTATTTGATTTGTTGCCCCCATTAATCTCCTGCCTACTCTGTGATTTATTCAATAGCCAAATCCTGAACAACATGACTCAGCTACTTTTGCATTTATTTCCTTGCTACCTGTGTATGTCTCGCAAGCTTTATCTTACAAAATACATTACTGACAGAAACACAGTATTAATCTAAGGCTTTACTCATGATTTGTCTGCAGACTGTCGCAGAATTAATTCACTCCCTGAGCAGAACTGGTGGCATCTAAACAACATCAGACAGCTGCACATTTAGAAGGGGTGTTGTTTATGGGTACACCAGCATTTGGTTTTAAAAACTCCAACTTGATTTTTAGAATATATTCAAAGCATTACTAATGTTGCAAATAATTGTTCCTGCATGAAATGACTGAGTTGTTAATTACTATTTGCATATTACTTCATTACTCCAGGTGCTAATGATAATAAATGCAACTTGGTTATAAGAGACACCAATGTAATTATGTTGGCACAGCTGCAATTGCATTCCTTTATTCTGCTCAATAATTAAATAATATGTCTTTTCTTGGGCTGTAAGTCATGCAGTCTCATTTAAATTCTTACTGAGGGAAGTGGGATGAGCTTTACCATAAGGTCAGAGAAAATGAACTACAATCCAGTCACGCCTCTGGGAAGAGCTACAGAAACTCTGGGTTGAAATTTCCCCTCAGTATCTTCGACAGCTAAAATGCCAGACTAATTTGCTGCAAATATAATATATCCCACTGTCATACTGACAAAAAGTATATACAGTCTTTATGTGGATGACTGGAAGAAAATTAGCTAACATTTGGTACTATTGCAGAAACTCTTCTGGAATAGAAACTGTTCCAATTTAGGAAAGATGCAACAGTTTTTAATGTCAACATTTTATCAGTATTAAGTATTGGTCTATACTTTTTCCCTTGTAACTGATACTGTATAAAAGGGGAAAACTGTGACTGGGTGGCCTTGAATAAGAAAATAAAACACAACACTGTTTTGTCTCATTTAATTCCTTTCTTAATGTAATTTAGTGAGTAATGGATTGAAAGTAAAAGTGCTTGGCTTACTTACTCTATTGATGAACTCCGGGCGCTAGCATAGCTGCTAAGCTATGCAGCCTGTGGTCTGGAGCATTCAATTCCTGTTTTCCTTTCGGTTGGCTCTTATAAACTAACCTTTTTAGGACCCATGGAGATTTATTTGCACTAAGGATACAGCACTGTAGATTAGTGATGCACGATATATTGGCGGCCAATATATTATTTGCTGATATATGGATCTTTTTCAGTTATCGGCATCAGTCCGATATTAGAATTGTAGCCAATATTATGACCAATATTTATTATATATTTGCATTTTATTTTTTCTTTTGGCTGTTCTTCATGAAGCAAATATCTGATTTTCCTGACTTTATAGAGTTCTATTCTTTCTTTTGGCTTCTCATTCTTAAGCTTTCTTACACACTTAATTGTTCCTGTTGCTGCCTGTACCAATTCAAGACTAAAAAAACATTCTCACATTTTAAAGGGAGGTTAGAAAATAAAATGTAATGAAACCTTTTTACCTTTGAGTGAACCGCAACTTGTGTTTACAGTAATCATCATGACTGATTTAACTGTTTCATTGCTTATTATTATTATTATTATTATTATTCTTGCCAAAATGAATTACTGCTCTATTTAACAACAGTTAATATATGGATTACAATGTGAATGCATTTTAAATGCAGAAAGGTTAAATTATTGGTTTTTAACATTGGTATCGGCCACAATAATGTGCTAAACATCGGTTATCGTATCGGCCCAAGTAATTCAATATCGGTGCATCCCTACTGTAGATGTAAAAGTAAAGAAAAACAGTGGATAAACAGCGGAAAAATAGAAAACTTCTCTGAGGGCTATTGTGAACATGAATCACTGTACTGAATCAAAAACTGAATCGAGTTTCGGCTGAAACAGGTCGTGAGGCTCGACTCACACAAGTTTAAGCAAATGTGCAGAGTCCCGATCAAATGCAAGAACAGAGACAAATTTTTCTAGTCAAAATGAGTCAAGAACTGAATTCAATGAGTTCTGAGGTGGTCGAAAACCAAGGTACCAAGGTATTTTTTTCCCAAAAGTGACAGTAATTACTGATATTACTTAGAAGCTTACTAATTCCACCACACACTGTTGTTAAGGCTATAGTTACAAATAGGACAAACAGAGTTTTTCCAAACATCAATTATCTTTTAATGGCCAAAAACATTTCACCTGCTTGCTAAGCATGATAGGCTTAGAAGCATGTATTTGTATGGCTTCTCTCTCTCACTATTCCTTTTGCAAACCTATTTGGAAGGAGTATTATTGCCTGTGCTTTTGTGTGTGTGTGTGTGTGTGTGTGTGTGTGTGTGTGTGTGTGTGTGTGTGTGTGTGTGTTTGTACCAGAGAGAGATGAATGGTTGTGTAGCCAAGCTTAAATGGACCAGCTGCAATTAAAGCATAGCTGAATTACAGATATTATGGTGGAATGACTAAGAGCCCTCTCAAAATGAGTTGCACCAACTCATTTTGAGCCCTGGGGAAATCACTCATTGTATTTCTGCTTTATTGGGTGTACAAAGCTGTGTGCAGGGGAAGAGTAATAAAACCACAAATACAGAGGTTGTGAGTAAACAAATAAACACATTGTTCCACAGACACACAAATTTTAACTTTCATCGAGGCTGGATCAGCATCATAGAACATGTTTTATACAAACGTGGTTTGTATAATACATTGAATATAGAGCAGCCTTCATGAAAAAAGAAAACTAGCAATTTTTGGAGAAATAAAATAGGAATGAAATAGTGACAGATACAGTAAGAAGAAAAGACAGGACAGCCGTGCTGACTTTTCTACTTCAAGACGTCCGGACACAGAGAACTGATTCTGATTGCACTGGTATACCAAGAACATCAGCTATGCAGGGTGACTCATTCTACATCACCGGGTAACGAGAGAGAGATTCGAATAGAAGTCATGAATCTGAAGTGTCACACAGCATAAAAGATTACAGTTTTATAGAGTTAAGGCCTCGAAAAACTGCTGAAACAGCACCATGGCTGCCACATTCAGATTTTACACACAGTCATGACTCAGGCTGCTCTGAAATAAATGATGTCTGGTACTGCATGGTGGCACTAAATGGAGAGGTTTGTGAGGTTATTTAACAAAACTTCCCTCTAGCTCCTTATTGTGCTTCATGCAAAACATGGAGATCAGTTACCACTGTATTATGTATGCATGTCACCCACTTTAAAATATCTACATTTTTGTTGGGTATCTCAGCTACAGTACTGTGCGAAAGTCTTAGGCCACCATTGGATTAGACACAACAGTGTTTTAGCAATGGTATAAGGACCATATATAATTATCACTCAACCCAACCAGAAAATACTGGAAATTTGTTTACAGTATTTAAAAAACATAAAAACAAATTCCATATTCTACAATTTAGTGTACTTCAATGTGTATTTTAGTGTGACCTCCCCTTACATCTGGATGACAAGTTGACCCTTCTCAATCTAAAGAAGCGTGATCAGGAATTGCCTTTTTGGAAACCACATTTGTGGAATGGGAACAGGGTGAAAAGGCTAAAATATGCTAAAGCTTGTAAAGGTCGTAAAGAAGATCAGTGGAAGTGTATTAAGCAGTGATGAATCCAAGTTTGAAATTTCTGGGTCCATTCGTTGACAATATGTTATATATGGTCATTATACCATTGCTAAAACAACAAATCTAATAGTGGCCTAAGACTTTAGACTCCAGACTGGTGTCCCAAACAGTGCACACTGTGTGTTCTCCAGAAATAGGTGCAACCCTGTGCAACAAAAAGCCAAATGAAAAAAAAATATTTAAAGTTGTTAAGTCAATTGTGACTCCTGGTTACCATATGGATAGAGTTTCCCCAGAAACTTCTATCTTCTATTTGTGCCCTCAGCTATCTTTGTGGCTTGTTCATGATTCCTTAAATTGTCCATAACTCTCAATTCTGACATTTGTCCTACACTTTTCCCTTCAAAAGATCTAACCACGACTCTCTTTTTTCAAGGAATTGGTTCTTTTCATACGTCCAAAATAAATCCTACAGTTTTGTTTCCTGGGTTTCAAGTACTGGGTGATCTTTGACTTGATCAAAGATCCATATGTCTAGCTGTTACATTAATAAAGGACCACAGAAACGACATCTGCTGAACCATTCTGACCTTTGTCTATTAGATTGGCTGGGAGAAAACTAATTCAATTCCGGTTTGGATTCACTAGTGTTGTTCTACATGTCAGTCTGAATCTATCATATATATACATTGACATAAAGATAGCTAAGATTTAATCAGTTATTTGTAATGGAATTGGTTAGATATTGAATAAGAACAGCTATAGTAAATGACTGCACTAACACATTCACCAAATACTACAAAGTAGTATACCATTGGTGTAATTCAAATTAAAAAAGGGGAAGAAAGAACAGAGGGGGTTCTTCCTCTAGAACTTTAACAGTGGCCCTATACATGTCTGTGCCTGGGAGCTCTGGAACCACCCAGGACTCTGACCGGGATAAGTGGGGATGAAATGTGAATATACATACAGTACCCTCCACAATCACTAGCACCCCTGGAACGGATGAGCAAAAATGGTTATACTCCATGATGCCATGTACCCTAACTAGGTTCCCAGTGAGTTTGGAGGAAAAAAAGACCCACAACATCACATAAGCTCCACCATAGTTAATAGTGTGTGTCAGGTTCTTTTCAGTGTAGCCATCCTTCTTTTTACGCCAAACCCACCATGAGTGTTTGCTGCGAAAATGCTCTGACGATCTTGCCATAGAAGATAGTTCCAGTCAAAATCCCAGTAGAGTTTAAACTCAGAGTTCAAAGTAGAGGCAGACTCGAGGCATTTACTTTGGTGTTAGATGACAGAAAAGGCTTTTTTCGTAGCAAGAGTCTTATGGAGGCACCTGGCATCTGATGAGACTTGGCAACCACAAGATGATACTTTTTTCTATAACTCTCCAACAATGATCCTTGGGGAGTTTTTGCCTCTCCTACCATCCACCTTACTGTGCGTGGGGGCAAAATGAACTTGGGTCCTAGCCCAGCCAATTTTGTCACAGTTGACTGGAACTTTTTAATTATTGCCCTGTAGGCATTTGTAGGTGAGTAGCTATTTTTATAGCCATTCCCTGAAATACATTTACATTTACATTTACAGCATTTAGCAGACGTCCTTATCCAGAGCGACTTACAATTGGTACAATCTTACAGTCCAAGCAATTGTGGGTTAAGGGTCTTGCTCAAGGACACAACAGTGGCAACTTGGCAGAGGTGGGATTTGAACCCTGGACCTTCTGGTCCAAAGTCCAGTACCTTAACCGCTAGGCTACCACAGTCCCAATACGAAGATCAACACTCTTTTCTCTTATTTGAATTGTGTGTGGGGTGGCACGTTGGCAGTTAGCGTAGTCATCTCACAGCTCCAGCATCCCCGTTTCGATCTTAACCTTGAACTCTGTCTGTGTGGAGTCTCCATGTCTTCCCTGTGTCTGTGTGGTTTACTCTGTGTACTCCAGTTTCCTCCCATAGTCCAAAGACATGCGCTAGGTTACTTGATTTAGCTAAATTGGCCCAACCTAAGAGTAAATATGACTAGTCTTGATGTAACCTTGTGTGTCTGTCATTAAAAAATGGCCAATGATGCTGATAGCAAAGTTAAATAATTCCAACTAAACAAACAAACAAAAAACAAGCTGGGTACTCCAGTTTCCTTCCACTCTGCAAAAACATGTGTGTTAGGCTAATTGGTGTTTTCTAACATACCTTAGTTACGATGGATTGACTCCCTATCTAGGGTTGTTCCTGTCTTGCACCCTGTGTCGCCGACTAAGTACTGGCTTTCTCATGACTCTGACCAGGATTAAGTGGATAAGACAATGAATGAATCAATGAATGAATGAACTGTGTGTTCTCTTGACTTCCCCATGATGAAAAGTGACTCAGGGAATCTTACCTCATCATATATACCCCGGTGAAAGATGAAGTCATGGATTATTGTTTGAAACTTACTTGGTACTCCTTATAAAAAGTAAAACATAAATGGAAAAATGCTTCAGTTACATTTTGTTTCAAATAATTTCTAGGGGTGCCAGTAATTGTGGCACATATGGTTTGGTTAAAAACTATTTTTTGGTTGTTTTTTTCTTGATTTTTGATTTGATTTCTTTTTTAATCTTATTTTTAATCTTGATTTTCTTAGTTTCTATATGGTTTTGTATCTTCTCCATGAAGATCCAAGCCAGCCTTTTTTGTTGAATTTCCCTCTGGAATCAATAAAGTATCTATCTATCTGCCTGTCTGGCTGTCTGTCTGTCTGTCTGTCTATCTATCTATCTATCTATCTATCTATCCATCTATCCATCTTTTCACTAGTGGTCTCAGAATTTTGGCCCTCACTGTAATTTCTTCACCCCACTGGAGAAGGACTAAGCACTTTGACATAAGGGCTAAACTCAAAAATGTACTGAAACCTTCAGCAATCAGGATAGTATTTATGAAGACATTCTTCCCCACTTGATCTTACTTTTATTCCACAGTAAACAGAAATAATCAAACACAGATCTGAAGCATGGTGAGTGATGATATATTAAAGATGTCTGAAACACAGTGCTGCCAAAAGCTGGCATAGCAACAACGAGGGGGATGGGACTACAGTCTTATTTATAAAAGAATACTGACATCTGGTCAGACATGAAATTGTGAAACCTAAGGGATCCAATCAGACTTCAATAAACAGAAACAGTCTGAATCTCTTGATTACAATAAAACATTAACAAAGTCACAGAATGAGGCCTGAGGAAAATCAGTGACATTATTTTAGCTTCCTCCTGTACTTTAGCAAGTGCATGAAACATACTGCTCCACGACATTAAGAGACTAATGATGGGAGGACGAAGACACAGGGGGTTGTAGCTCTGTGCTCTCTGTGTGATCTCCATTCACCTTTGTTCATGCTTTCGCTCTCTTGATAATGGGAGTTCAGCAGTAGAACAAATGGCCAAAGAAATCATATAATTTACTCAACGCCTCCGTGCAGTGTCCTGAGACACGTTTTGCTGTAGCTCTTCACAGTGGGGCTTCTCACCAATAATCAATTTTCTCTCTACAATACCCATTTGACATGGTGCATGCACATCGCTGCAACAAGGCACACAGATGTGCAAGCTAGCAGTTTGTGTGATGCATAGCCACAGAAAGACAAGTGCAGACATTGGAAAATCAAAATCAGTGCATGTGGTAAGATATTCAACATATTGTGATGATATGTGTACCAAGACAGGCCACAGCGGAAATAAATCATGAAATGTTTGTTGATAAGATTTCGGTGTCAAAACCAAAATGATAACTAAATAAATATTCACACTTCACCTCGAACCTATCATGAAATGTAATAAAGTTTTCCATACTCAATAAAATTGGGATTCAACAGTAATTTTTTCAAATCGTTCCCAACTAATTACAGCATTATATAGTCATATAGTTTATATACTCACTGACAAAAAATAATACACCCTAATAGAAACGTCGAATTGCTGCAAAACTCTGCATTCAGTGATGTGTCAGGCAGATATGTAATTAATTACAGATGTGGTCTGATTAGACACTGGGACTTGCCATAAGAGGATATAAATCCCCCGTACCCTATAAAAAGGCTCTCAGAGGCTACTTCTGGGTAGTGTACCTCTTGGTGAAAGATCATTGATCGCCAGACATGCCTCTACAATCAAAGACAAATGTCTTTGAATCAAAGACTCAAATACATTTTTCCCAGTTGACAGGAGGTGAATCATTGGAATGAGAGAAGCAGGATGGTAATTTTGACTAATTTGTCCACCATATAGGCCGTTCTGATCTAGCTGTTAGAATGTATTGTGAGGAGTGGTTTCGTGAGGTCCATACACATGGCAAACAGGCTCTGGACAGCCCAGACAGACCACCAGTAGAGAGGATTGTTTGATCCGCTGACAAGCATGAGCAGCTCTCACAGTTCTGTTGTCCACCATCCAAACACAGGTGGGACCTTCCATACACACCCCTGTCTCTGCCCAGACCATTTCCAGGTGCTTAGCACAAGGAAATTTGTTGTCAAGGTGCCCATTATGTGTCCTGCTATTGACAGCCAGCCACTGTCACCGTCAACATTTGCAGTGGTTTTTGATCAAGAAACCTGGACTGCTATGGACTGGAACTGTATCACCTTTACTGACAAATCCAGGTTCTGTTTGGGATCCAACACGGGTCAGGTTTGAGTATGGAGGCCTCATGGTGAGCACTTCAATCCTGCCTTTGCTGTAGAGCAACACACTGCCCCAACTGCCAGTGTGATGATCTGGAAATCACAGTTGGTCACCCCTACTAGTAATACAAGGAGCACTAACAACTCATGCAACTGTAGCTTCCAACAAACTAATTTCTTAGCAGAATAATGTTTTCCCAAACACAACAACGGTTTCCTAGGAATGTCTCTGTCAGATTGCAAAAATTCCCTGGCCAGCCCAGTTGCCAGATTTATCGCCAATCAAGCATATATGAGACCAGCTGGAACACCAGCTTCAGCAACATAAGAGTATGCAGGATCTACAGGCGCAGCTGCAACATCTGTGGGAAATGTGCCACAGGATACCATATGGAACCTGTTTGCCTCTGATGTGCAACCGTTTCTCATCTTGTATCCAGGCTAAATGTGACCTAAGAGGTTACTAGAGCCTCCTTTTCCTTGTACAGTTTTCTCCAATAAACGTATCCTTTTTCACTAATATTGTAATCATTTTCATACGTATATCACCATTACATTCACTCCTCATTCTCAATAAGAATATATATTGTTGACTGGGTAGCTTGGTTAATTTGTGTGTTGAGAATATATGATTCAATAATTCAAGAAATTATTTTTTTCTTATGGAACACCCTACATGCAACCGAACATGCATATTGTTGGATAACGTCAAAGCTAATTACAGTAGTTAAGCTGAAATGGCTTCCATATTAATATTACATTTCAAAATATAAAAGCAATTAGTTGAAGCCACATATAGTGCACTATATAGGAAACAGGAAGCCATTTGGGATTCAAGTCTATGCGAGAGTGCTCATTTTGTGACCTGCTTAGCTATGCTAACAGTACAACATTCTATTTAGAAGTGTCTAGTAAGGTTAATATACTGGATGAACTCTAAGGTCACTCAGTAATGGGGGCTCTGATGCATATTCCCATATATTCTCATCGCAACCTCAGAAAACACCAACTGTGTCTGCATGTGACGCCAAACCTGGCTGGGAGAGTTAGAGTCCCTGAAGTGATGGGCTAGCTATTAGACCACTGTGCCATCAAGACCTGAGTAATACAATGAAATGCATCCCTAACAGAGCTCCACTACCATTCCACCTAACAAAGAAGGGCATTGTTATTTGTTGAGTTATAGAAAATTGTAAATAATGATCAGTACCTTGGACTCTCATAAGCCTATTAAGATTGTAATAATGCATAGAGATAAGTAATTTAATGTAATTAAGTTCAATTTTGGTCTACCTTTTAGTCTGCCTTTCAAATGATTTTGGACACTTGCTTTTATGGCATTGCTTGTTACTTGATGCCAGCACAGTTTCAGACAAAGATAAATCCAGAGACACTAACATTTAATTCAATATTATAAGGTACAGTGCAAGCAATTAAGAGTTATATGCCTTGCTCAAAGATCCCAAAAAAGGCAGTTTGGCAATGCTGAGACTTTGAGTCATTAGACCAGTGTTTTATCTGCTGAACCCCCACAGTCCCTATAGCAAAAATGAATTGCACAAAGGCAAAATGTGGCAAAGTCAAGGGCAATTTCATATTAGTTTTAGCAATAATGGTTACAATATAACTACGTTTTACTGTGTAGTGAATCTCTCACTAAGTATATTATTTAAAATGACCATGGTTTGATGATATTAATACAGTTACACAGCTTTGGTGGCTCAGTGTTAAAAAAAGCAGTTCCTGAGGGCCTAGGTTTGAATCCCGGATGGGGAATGCAACATTAATATCAAGTGGAGAGATTAAAAAACACTGAGATAGTGTCCATAATATAACTGTACTAGCTGAATTCCAGCTTAGGCTCCAGACCACCCACTACAACACAGACCAGCATAAGCAGGGGTAAAACAGGATGCTTTGTTTGGCTTGATATAGTTATTGATGATAAATCTCATTTTTGCTGATATTTTGCAAGCCCATCCACCTTATGTACAATAATGATTAGCTTAAATATTTGTTATTAGGTAAGCATATAGTTAGGATGTGCACTTGTTGTTGATTTTCAAATTGAAAACTACAAACAAAGAAATAACATGTACAGCCAAAATATTAAAACATAAACATAACAAATGTATAAACAGCTTGTTACAACAGCACAGGCCATCATCATCAAACCAATTTAAATATTATTCAAAGACACCACAAGTAAACACCAAATGCAGTTTTTAAATGAAGGTGTTTATTATTAAGGTCATGCCACAGCATCTCAATAGGATTCAGCTCAGGACTTTGACTAGGCCACTCCAAAGTCTTCATTTTGTTTTTCTTCAGCCATTCAGAGGTGGACTTGCTGCTGTGTTTTGGATCATTGTCCTGCTGCAGAACCCAAGTTCGTTTCAGCTTGAGGTCACGAACAGATGGCCGGACATTCTCCTTCAGGATTTTTTGGTAGGCAGCAGAATTCATAGTTCCATTTATCACAGCAAGTCTTCCAGGTCCTGAAGCAGCAAAACAGCCCCAGACCATCACACTACCACCACCATATTTTACTGTTGCTATAATGTTCTTTTTCTGAGTTTTATGCTAGATGAACACTGACCTGAGGCAAGTGAGGCCTGCAGTTCCTTGGATGTTGCTGTGGGGTCTTTTGTGACCTCTTGGATGAGTCATCGCTGCGCTCTTTGGGTAATTTTGGACGGCCGGCCACTCCTGGGAAGGTTCACGACTGTTCCATGTCTTTGTCATTTGTGGATAATGGCTCTCACTGTGGTTCGCTGGAGTCCCAAAGCTTTACAAATGACTTTATAACCCTTTCCAGACTGATAGATCTCAATTACTTTCTTTCTCAATTGTTCCTGAATTTCTTTGGATCTCGGCATGATGTGTAGCTTTTAAGGATCTGTTGGTGTACTTCACTTTGTCAGGCAGGTCCTGTTTCAGTGATGTCCTGATTAAAAACAGGTGTGGCAATAATCAGGCCTGGGTGTGGCTACAGACAGTGAACTCAGGTGTTAAGTTATGTTTTGATAAGGGGTGCAATCACTTTTTCACACGGGGCCATGTAGGTTTGGATTTTTTTCTCCCTTAAAAATGAACACCTTCATTAAAAAACTGCATTTTGTGTTTACTTGTGTTGTCTTTGACTAATATTTCAATTGATTTGATGTTTCGAAACACTTAAGTGTGACAAACATGCAAAAAATAGGAAATCAGGAAGGGGGCAAACACTTTTTCACACCACTATATATATATTTTTTGAAGCAATGAGTGTTTTTTTTTGCCATATTCAGAGTTATTAAAACCACACCTCTTCCTTGCTCTGATAGGTCGCCTCACAGAACCAATCGTGTGTAATACTGCCCTCATAAGATAGTTCAAACAATAAAACATGTAAATTGAACCCGGGTTACTAACACTAACACCTGGGTTAGAGTCTCAATGGTGCCTTTCCACCAGGTCAGCCTTCACACAGGCACAACTGGTCTGTCCCTGACGGAGAGTAGGTCAGACGAGGTGATCATCCCCTGGTGCTACAACAGTTAACCCTTATTCAGTCCTGCGATGGACTGGTGCCCTGTTCAGGGTACATGCTTGACTCAGCAACTAGCATTAGCAGGGTTAAAAATAATTGTACATTATATTTGAACTTATATTATAAATATGACATTTCAGACATTTTCTATTTGAAGGCAACAGACCTTTAGAGTAACCAAGACCAAAACTAACAAAATGACCATCAAAGTGATGTACCCAGTCACACTGGTTGGACTTGCAAATACATGCAAGTTGCTATCCTACCTAATGCTGAGCCACTTCATTTGGTACAGAGTGATGCCCACGGCTTCTTCACAGACTCTTTTTATTGGAAAGAAGTGTGTTAAAGCACAAACTGCTACATAACCCTGATTGGTTGAGCCATGCAACTCTGTTTATCAGTCCTGAGTCAAGGACATCAAAGCTCGGAGAGCCATTAGCATTATGGGATTGATTCTGGGGAATTTCATGCTGTCAGGGGGTACGAGTGAAAGAAAGAGAAAAGCCTGATAGGCATCAGCATGAGATGGAAAACCATTATGTGGCAGCTGACTTCATCAACCTGCCAAATGTCTTATTACTAGGAATCCGAAAGAGCCAATGATGGCAAGTACATGTCGTATGCAGAGGCCCCATGGACAGTTAATGAATCATTTATACTCTGCCTTACAGCCTTTGCTGTAGTGAATACACAATTGGAGCCACAATTCCTAATAACATCATCACATAATGTTAACCTTTGGCAGGTGATTTGGAAATATAATGCATCACATTTTGTCATTAGTCAAGCACTGGTCTAACATGCATGTGACTTACCTGTATTCTGAACTATATTCAGGTAGCTGTCGTTACCAATCACCTGCAGGAAGAAAGGATAGACTAAAGTGAACTTTTATCTTCTTAGACATGACACACATGTTAACAGTGAATTCTGTCTGTGCTCACACTCCCACACAGCTCGCAGGAAGCCTTTAGAGTCCTCACTACCACAAGTTCAGCCGTGATAATAGATGATATCTGTTAAATTTTTAATACTGCACATTTTATATCCACTTTACTTCTGCTGTGCAGTAATTGTTAATATCGCAGTCAAATAGTTTGGAGGCCTAACGTCCCCAAACCATTAATTTATGTGACAAGTGGGAACATAGATCAAGGTCATATACGTTGTGCAATATTCACTTAAATCTGTGGAATACTACTGTGTCACATTATTATATCATAGCATCATAGCAGATTCAGAATAAACACTGAATTCAACAACTTAAAATGTAATTAATCTGAAAATTCGTGCAGTCTGATGCCAGGTGGTGCACTGAAAAACAAAGGGATAAATTATCAAATTTCCCTGAACCAAATTAATGAGTCATCCA
>JAJAGP010007221.1:7500-14985 GCA_025084515.1 Ancistrus triradiatus | reverse complement strand
GTTCCTCTTTAGAAAACAAGTTTTCAGTGTGGGAAGCAGGCTTTTCTGCAATATTTTCCTGTACATACATTCATTGACTTTTCACAGTAAAGCAGCTCACCAGTCCCACCAGGCTCCTCACACCATGACACCTCTATCTTCATGCTTAATGGTAGTAGAGATGCATTCGCTCTTGTATTATTCACCAGATCTTCAAAGACACCTGTATACTCTACCATCACCGTGCAACTTGAATTGAGATTCATCAGTCCACACAGCTCTGCTGGACCACCACCTTCTTGCTATTGGTCTTCTCGAAAGTGTCTTGTTTTCTGATATCTTGAAGGCTTTTTTTCTGGACTTGGAGAACTGTAATTTTAGCAAGTGGCCCTTTAGGCTTGAAGAGGCTTTGGGCCATCCATGTCCTCACTTTCTTTCAACCTCACATATTGGTTCAAAGCATTGACCTGTTCTCTTCTTAGTTAATAGTGAAGTGATGATTTGCTCTGCCTTTAGGGTATTACTTTCAGAATAGCTACAACTGACCTGACGAATACCAGACTGACTTTATGACTTATTAGTTTAGATGAATTAGTTTCATTCTTAGATTTATCATCTACGCCGCCCAAGGAGGTTGGGTCCCTTTTTGAATCTTGGTCCTCCCAAGGTTTCTTCCCCATAACACTTAGGGAGTTTTTCCTTGCCACTGTCGCCTTAGGCTTGCTCAATTTGGGATTGGATGTAGATATTAGGAGATCATCTAAAATTGTAAGGTTGCTTTGAGACAATGCTCTATTGTAAAAAGCGCTATATAAATCTGACTTGACTTGACCAGTTATATGTGGATTCTTATTAACTTATTTATCCCGGGACACATGACTGTATATTGTAGAACTTTAATTGTAGATGCAATATCTGTCACTCCTGGTTTATTTAAGGGCCTCTCTTCAGGCTAGTGATGGGCAGGTGTGGCAGATTACCAACTAACAACTTTGAAGCAATAAACAAAAGAATATTTTGCAAGATTTCAAACACCCAGACATCTCCTTTTAAATCAAACATCTAAATCTATTCATGACTTCATCCTTTGTGTAAAAGAAGACTAAGTGAATTTCCAGCTGTCCAGTTTCCAGCTTTTTCCCCCTGATCCCTTCAGCAGTTCACTTAAGCAACAAGCAGTGAGGACAAAATCTTGGCATGTCTCAGGAGTGCATTTTCTTAGTTCGTGCTAATTTTCTGACCAGTTATTTGTTCTTAGGATGTTAGAAACCTTTAAAACTTAGTATTTTGCAGTTTTAGGTTTGGCCCATTCCTGTTTTTGCTCGAGTGTGTATACTGTTTCTAATAGAAGTACCTAGTAAAATGAATACTGTTAATCAGATTTGGGGTTTTTTTGGCTGTTTTTCTTTTTTAATTTGTGTGTGTATGGGCATGCATATTTGTTTTCAACGCTACGTAACTGCAAGCTGTTACAGAGGTACAACTGTAAGCTTTTCAGAGGATCTGCTCTTCTGGAATTGATTCATGACATACCACAATTCATTACAAATATTTTTAATTGGCTAGGATGCATCATTTGTACACTATTTATTGCGATGCATTTTTTTCCCTAGTCAGGGTCTCCTGAGCAGTCGAATAACACAATATTTTCTAGTAATTCCACTGATAATGGGTTGCCATGGCATTAAACACCATCCACTCAATCAGTCCATCCACTGATGATGATGATGATGGTCACTGCTCATATCCACATTGATAGGTTTCCATTTCCAGTAAGTCAGTTCATCAGCTTTCTGTTCTGCTGTATTAAAAGTCCATAAAGAATGGGTTTGCCAACTTTGATTGAGAACTAGCTGGCTGCTTTGATCTCAACCTCATCAGACAGCTTGATAATGCTCTTTAATGGCAAAAATTGAGCCAGGGCGTATTGTCTAACATCAGAAGCCAACCTCACAGTCATGTTCCAAAATCTAGTGGAAAGCCCTTTAAGAAGAACACAGGCTGTGGTAGCAGCAAAAGGGCTGGTCTGAGCTCCATACTAATACCCATGTTTTGGATGACAATTTGTCAACAGATTACATGTTTAAAAGTTTGAGCCAGTGTTTTTAACCTTAATAATGTGTTTTGGTGACAATATAATAAAAGGTAGCATAGCATAACTCAAACCCACAGTCGTAGAAGTGGGAGACGAACCAGGTCTATATGGAAGGTGCATGTGTAACTGGATTTGTACACGTTTTCAGAGACTTTAAAACGTATTCTGAGCTGAATGCAAGTTCAAGTTGTGCTAAACTGTCCATTTGTGTTTGCTTGTTCCTTTCTGTTCGGTAGTACTCATGCAGATGAATAGCTCTATTCAGAATTATTCTAGCACTATTCTTTAATTCATAGCTCTGGTAACAGTTAGTCACAAAAACGGGGAAGCAACCGAAACCATTTTGAAGTTCTTCCTAGTTTCTGTATCTCTGTTACTGCTGTTCTTTGATTTGTTTCCATTTTATCTCTGTTATCTTGCAGCAACATTTTTCCAAATTCTCCTTTCTTATAAATCTTGTAAGTAGGAACACAAGCTTTGCCGGTTGCAAATATTTGGTTTCTTTTCTTTTGATGTATTTCTTTTGCTTTGACACTGTCACTTTGGTTTTTTTGTTGCAGTATTGTTTTCTTGGGGCAAGAGATTTGACCATGTAGTGCTTGATTGTGATATTAGGGGTCCCAGAAGTTTGACTGCTGCCCAAATGTCATTGGCTCAAATGCAACAAATATTCTGAATTCCTGAATATGAAATGATAATTTGAAGGTCAAAGCGTCTTCAAAGGCCTGAGAATGTTTGTTGTGCTTGATCCCTCTTTATTTTGGATGTAACTTAACCTGTCATCATACAACCAGTTGTTGCTCATATCATCTGCGTAAAGGACCTCTACTAACTGATCTCCTCCAAAGAAACACAAAAACCGACATTGTCCTCAGTTACACCTGGTGTTTTACTTTTGTAATTTCTTCTCATTTGTTTTGAGTTGCATTCAGTTTTGTATGGATATTCCTGCATGTTGTGGATGTGTGTGCAGTTTGTTTCTGCCATATTGTGCCTTTGGTTGTGTTCTTTAGAGATGCTGGCCAATAGTATTATGTTTTGTATACATTTGTCTTACAAACACTTGCTGTGCTTTATAACAGGGAGGCTGACCAGGAGAGCATTTCTTTATTTTGCAACTGAATTTCCCAAAGACCCAGAGCAGCTATCGTACAAGAATGTGGTGTTCTTTAAATAAGTTCTCAGACAAGGGCCATATGTTTTGTTGAGTAAGGTGTTAGTAAATCAGCTTTTACCTAGAGATAATGAAATTCCAGTTAAGTAGTAAGATTGATAAACAAAAGCAGTGCTGTGTAAGGTACAGATCACTTACATGAATATACATGTTGAGTTTAATTTAGCAAATATCTTGAAGTGCGGTATAGCATTTTGGTCTGTAAATCTCTTTGTCTGTAATCCCTGTTAAGATATTAGCTTTGAACTTTAAAAGCAGTCACTTGACTCACTCTCTCTGTTTTTTTTCCCTCTGTCTGTCCTCTTCTCTTGCTTTTTCTCAGCCCTTGCCACTCAGGCTGGAGTAGAATTGAGAAGGAAAGGCTCTCAAATGTCCACTGATACCATGGTTTCAAACCCTATGTTTGATGCCAATGAGTTTCCAGAAAATTACGAGTCTGGTAGAGCAGAGGCCTGTGGTACACTGTGTCGAATCTTCTGCAGCAAAAAGACTGGAGAGGAAATTTTACCCGTCTACTTGTCCAGGTAATTCCTGTGTGTTTTGAATGATCATACAAACAAATCTTTTATCTCAAATTCACTCTGTTACCAGTATACTATGCATGGCCACCAATCAACCAACAATCATAGCCATTTTATTAGGAACAGCTACCATATGGATGTGTTAGAGTTTTACATGTTAACGAAGGCTGTAAGTAATTTGTGTTCCATCAGTTTACGATGGGGCAAGTGTTGTACCAACGAAGGACATTTAGTACTGTTGCTACTTTGGAGTGGGTGTCCTGCAAAGATCACACCAAAAGCACAATGTGCAGCTTTGATTGTGAAGCACTGATTGTGAACAAGAACCCAAGTTTAACAGCAAATGACATGCAGATAGCTCTAGAACTCGAGTCTTGAGGCTTCTCGCTTTATGTGCCGAGTATGAGAATAACATGGAACAAGGTGATGTTAATAGAAGGAGAATCACTGCTCTCCAAGAAGGGCAGATATGGGTTCATCTCCTTACCCATGTCCACCATTGCAGATACTAGCAAAGCTGATGTAGTTCATTCTTGTGTGTGGATTCAGTCTAGGCATAGAAGTCTTGGTCGCCATGCAGTGGTTGGGGGCATGTTGTAAAACTGGGTAATAATGTGGGCCTAATTCTGGGGGAAAAAGGGGGAATGTGTTAAATAAAGACAAAGTGTAATTGTTTTTGTCATTAGTTTAGTTTGTTTATTGTTAAGCTGATTAGATGATGAGACCAGTCGGATTGTAGGTTGACGATTTTAGATTGTGGACATTCACGTTTCTACAACTTGTGTTAACAGAGACGTCGCGAGAACCATCATACTGAGCACATTTTATTACTTGCACCGATAATGCTAATACAGTGGTGTGTGAAAGTTTGTGAACCCTTTAGAATTTTCTATATTTCTGCATAAATATGACCTAAAACATCATCAGATTTTTCACACAAGTCCTAAAAGTAGATAAAGAGAACCCAGTTAAACAAATGAGACAAAAATATTATAAATGAGACAAAAATATTATACTTGGTCATTTATTTATGGAGGAAAATGATCCAATATTACATATTAGTGAGTGGCAAAAGTCTGTGAACCTTTGCTGTCAGTATCTGGTGAGACCCCCCTGTGCAGCAATAACTGCAACTAAACGTTTCCTGTAACTGTTGATCAGTCCTGCACACCAGCTTGGCCCATTCCTCCATACAGAACAGCTTCAGCTCTTGGATGTTGGTGGTTTTCCTCACATTAACTGCTTGCTTCAGGTCTTTCTGCAACGTTTCGATTGGATTAAGGTCAGCACTTTGACTTGGCCATTCCAAACCATTAACTTCATTTTTCTCTAACCGACTTGTGTGCTTAGGGTCGTTGTCTTGCTGCATGACCCACCTTCTCTTGAGATTCAGTTCATGGACAGATGTCCTGACATTTTCTTTTAGAATTCTCTGATTTGATTCAGAATTCATTGTTCCATCAATGATGATAAGCTGTCCTGGTCCAGATGCAGCAAAACGGGTCCAAACCATGATACTACCACCACCATGTTTCACAGATGGGATAAGGTTCTTATGCTGCAATGCAGTGTTTTCCTTTTTCCAAACGTAACGCTTTTTCTTTATACCAAAAAGCTATTTTGGTCTCATCCGGCCACAAAACCTTCTTCCAATAGCCTTCTGGCTTGTCCACGTGTCCAAACTGTAAATGAGCAGCAATGTTTTTTTTGGAGAGCAGTGGCTTTCTCCTTGCAACCCTGCCATGTACACCATTGTTGTTCAGTGTTCTTCTGGAACACTGGTTCAGATATTTTTGCCACTCACTAATATGTAATATTGGTTCATTTTCCTCAATAAACAAATTACCAAGTATAATATTTTTGTCTCATTTGTTTAACTGGCTTCTCTTTATCTACTTTTAGGACTTGAGTGAAAATTTGATGATGTTTTAAGTCATATTTATGCAGAAATACAGAAACATTTTAAAGGGTTCACAAGCTTTCAAGCACCACTGTACAGCATTCCAAACAGATGCTAGTGTATTTGCTGCTCCGGACTGGGTTTTAACTGACAGACACAATTAGATCAATAATAGCTTAGAATGGGTGGGTCCTTAAGTCACACAGTTCTCATTTATGAGTCAACTAACATTTGGCCAATAATTAAAAAATGTGCATCATTAGTTATATGTAACTGGTTTGGATTTTACACAAAGGACACATACATTTTTGGTCTCTCATAAAGCCTCCTTGGACCAGAGTGTAATTGCATGGGGTCCCCAGGATGATTTCCTCTTACAAGTGGTACATAGTGATTTTATTTCTGTCCGGATCTGACAAGTCTGTGTTCCTCTCATTATTCCCCTGGGAAAATTATAGGCAGAGTTACTTACTGTGATAATTGAAGTCTCGCAAGGATTTGTCCAGGCAGATTTAACTTTACTTCAGTCAGTGACATTACAAATCTAGAAATGAAGCTTTTAAAAAGCTACTGCACTAATTATTCGGTCTGGCTGCAGGGAGAGCTCATTTCATGTCACAAAATATCTGTTTTCTCCTGAGCTAATTCTGTTTTTCTGTCTTCTCAGGTTCTACATGGTCCTTATCCAGGGCCTTCAGATCTCTGACTTCATCTGCAGACCGGTTCTGGCCAGTATCATACTGAATTCCTCAGCTCTGTTCTGCTCTGATCTGAAAGGAATCAACGTCGTTGTTCCATACTTTATATCTGCACTGGAAAACATTCTACCTGATCGGTGAGAGCCAGGCTGAGGCCACTTAAGCTACAGAAACTTCCTCTCTAAATACCATCGCAGAATTTCCGTTCGATTAAGAAATGTTTGAGACTTCAGGAAAAAAATATACTCCTTGAAGTATTCCTTTATTTATTTAACAGGCATTTTAGTTGCAGGTGTAAATGTGGTTAACAGTTTTGGGTGATGTAATAATATATATTTTTGTCCTTACTTGCAGTGAATTAACAAAATTTAAGTCATATGTAAACCCCACTGAACTGAGAAGAGCTTCCATCAATATCCTGCTGTCCATGCTGCCTCTGCCACACCATTTTGGCCATGTCAAATCTGAGGTAAACCCTTTGGAATTAATTTACATTTGCGTTAATTATAATCAGAAAATGAATGAACCGAGTCGTTCTGTAATCTTGTTTCCAGGTTCTTTTGGAGGGTAAATTCAGCAACGATGACAACTCCCTTCATGACAAGCCAGTGACCTTCCTCTCACTGAAGCTGAGATTGGTCAATATCTTGATCGGTGCCCTGCAAACAGAGACAGACCCAGTCAATACACAGATGATATTAGGTGAGGTTTTGTCGCTGTGTCTGGTTTGAGCCGCGTATCGGGTGGTCTCAGATTCTCAGAAGTCAGTGATAATAATACAATGCACTTATATAGCTCCTTTCAGAACACCCAAGGTCGCTTTACATTGATACCACACCTTACATAGAGCAAGAAGAAGAAGAGTGAAAATGTCGTGAGAAAAGATCAGTTTTCAGATGAGTTTTAAACTGAGAAAGAGAGGTTGTAGAGCACAAAGAAACAGGAAGTGAGTTCCAGAGCAAGGGGGCAGCCACACTAAAAGCTCTGCATCCCATTGTTTAGAGTCTAAACCTGCGGGTAACCGATAGACTGCAATCAGATGACCTTAAAGAGTGAAGAGGAGTGTAGTGATCCAGCAGACCATACAGATAGACAGGGCTTAAGCCATGGAGTGTTTT
>JAJAGP010007221.1:0-2500 GCA_025084515.1 Ancistrus triradiatus | reverse complement strand
TTTGTCAGTGTTGTCCCATGAAAAGATATACTTAAATATCTGCAGAAATGTGAGGGGTGTACTCACTTTTGTGATATATATATATATATATATATATATATATATATATATATATATATATATACATATTGCAACTATTTTATTGTTGTTTGTTTCCTGCTTCAAATTTATTTCGTAGACAGAAAAAAGGACAAGCGCTGTAGTCGTATTATTAAATATCAGGGCTATCATTAATCACATTTTGTCTTGCTCATATATGACATTAAGGATTTTTTTTATGTATTACTAGGGCCCTATGAATTCCATTTTGCTTTCTCCCATTTTTGTTTTTTAATGGATTTTAAAATTTTATTTATTTATATATATTTTTTTTAACCATTCTGGTTTTTCAATTTAACAACAGTATTTCTTTTTTAAGCAAATAACTACAAACAAACGATACCAAAATGGCACCTTTTGTATTTAATGAAATTGCTGCTGTAGCAACAACAAAAATGCTACAAATGAATGTTGTAAAAACAAATAAGTAAAGGTTCAGGGTGCATATTTTGTAATTACAAATAAAAGTGTGATTTGTAACTTAAATAATTCTATTTCAACAAATATAAGGTCCTTTAAGGGTGTACTGACACTATGCAATTCACAATACCAAATGCGCCCGAGCGCGGTTCGTTTGGCTAGTGTGAGTGCTCCCAATCGTGCTGGGGTGCACTTGAAAGAGAATCGCGCTCCGCCGCGCTTTCGTCATCACAATACGCACTCACGCAGCACAGCATAATTCATGGCTGTACATGTGATCGGCTAATCACATACTTCTGTGCCTTTCTTTGGTTTCGTTTTGTGCGCGCTTACACACAGCCCTAATACGCCTTATAATAAGGTGCATTGATTATGCAATTTGTTATTAAATAGATGAATAGACGCACAAGCATTAGGTACTTTTATTAGAAGCCGCTTCTGCAAACTTTAATCTCGTGTGCCCAATGTTGTCAAACTGCAAGGCTACACTGGGCCACCTTGGTTGTTGCCATGCCAACACCAGAAGCGACGATGATTGGTCAGTGAGTTTCATCACATAGAGGGCGAATAAAATAACGTCACATTTTCGTCCATCTGAAAAATCACGTTTGGTGTGGCTGAGACTATTATTTTACACAAACTCGAATTTATTTGCTGTCGTCTGAATAAATGGTATGAAAAAATCCTATTTGACGTGTAATGTAATTGGATGAAAACTGAGACTGAGCAGTATCCCTGAGTTAATATAGTACTGTATGGTGTTGCATGGTTGTGTTTGTTTACATGCATGATTGTAAGAGTGGCAGTTATTGTGATCATTTGGAAATGAACGTGCTATTTGAGAAGTGCAGTTGTGTTGAGTTGATATGCATGCATATGCGCTTGTGTGCCTGTGTGTTTACATTTACATATCTCCATGTGGCTGCTGGCTGTGTATTTGTGCTTTGCTTGGCCCGTGTGTGTGTGACTAACCCGTTCTCTTTGGCGTGCTGTGTGTTATATCCCAGCTCTTCACACAGACACGGCAACCGGCCTGCTGATCCGCAGCATCCACCTGGTCACTCAGAGACTCAACTCACAGTGGAGGCCTGACATGAGCATCTCGCTCGCTGCCCTCGAGCTGCTCGCCGGCCTTGCCAAGGTACACGCATTTCATCATCAAGTGTGTGATCTGAGTCCAGTGTCTGGTGCAGAAAGTTTTATTAAACACGTACGCCACCAGCGTGAGCAGATGTTTGTTTTCTGGTGCCCCCATAAATGTTCTGAAGTGTTTAGGTCAGGTGATAGTGGAAGAAAGGTCCTGACAGTCAGCGCTCCTTGATCTTCTTTGGTCTTCATATAGTCGTTGCAAAGCTTTGAGGTGTGTTTTGGGTCATTACCCTGCTTCAGTAGGAATGCTTCTTCACATGCACCAAACAAGCATTTTCACTAGTGGGTTCAATCCCAGGGTGGAGAAGCCTGGGTTCTTTTTGTGTGGAGTCAGCATTTCCTTCCAGTGTCTGCGTGGGTTTACTCTAGGTACTCCGGTTTCCTCCCACAGTCCAAAGACATTCATTAGGTTAATTGATTACGCTAAATTGGCATTGACACCAGTGGTCTCAGACTTTTGACACTCACTGTATATACAAAGCATATATTGTAGTTGTAGAGGTTGTACTGTTTGCAGTATTGTTTTACCAAATTAATATTAATCCTGTATCAATAAAATGTATAGATGCACAGAAAAACCTGAGACACTCAAAGTGGCACTAGTGGAGGCATGTCAGCCTTTTTCTGAGGACCTTCTGAGGCTACAGATGATTGGGTCTGTCGTCCTTGACTCTTGCCACTGTCCCTTGCTGTGGGTTGCTCTCCAGGGTGCTGAAGCTTAACAGTTTAGTTCAACCAGCCATTCAAAAAGCAGTAGTTATTGCAGCAGCTGAATAGAAGCGAATGCAGTCATGCGCTGCGTGATGTTTATTAGGGTAACTTTTGACCGCAT
>JAJAGP010007220.1:0-14991 GCA_025084515.1 Ancistrus triradiatus | reverse complement strand
ATATATATGTGTGTGTGTGTGTGTGTGTGTGTGTGTGTGTGTGTGTGTACTGTAGCCCCGCCTACACAGTATGAATGTTCTACCCATGTTACTGTATATTTCTCTTCAGTACTATAACTCCACCCACATGTTCTTGTATAGTATTCTAGCTCCACCCACATATTCCTATTTAGTACACAAGATCAGCAAACACGTTCCTGTTCAGTACTCCAACTCTACCCACTGTTTCCCGTATGTTTTGTAGCTCCATCTAACTCTTCCTTTTTGACATTCTAGCTCCACTATTCCTTTTTGACATTCTGTCAGCTTATGCAAGCTCCACCCACACATCCATGTTTAGTACTGTAGCTCCACCCATGTTCATATATTCTTTGTCACTATTGTAACTCCACTCACGTGGTCATTTATAGCACTGTAGTTCACTCGCTGGCTCTAATACATGTTCTTATATATGCTCTAATATATATTCTGTTAAGTATTCTAACTCCACTCACTGGTTCCAATATCTTTCTGTTCAGTATGCTAACTCCACCCACTGGCTCTAATATCCTTCTGTTCAGTACTTTAACTCCACCCACTGGTTCCCTTATGTTTCTGTTCCATGTTGTTACTCTACCTAGCTGTTGCTTTTTGGTACTGTACCTCCACATTTCTTTCTCTAATTCTCACATTCCTGTTCAGTACTGCAGCTCCACCCATGATGATGTCACAGGTTAGTAACGGTACCATGCTGCGCTCTCCTTTTTAGTGTAAAAGCGACGTTTGTTTTTGGGTTAATGCAGTGTGTACTGATTACCCATAATGCACTGAGGCGTGGACAAAGTCCGGTGCCATTACATACTCGGGCACAATCAGAGAGCTTACGGGTGTGGCACTACTCCTCACAGCACAGGCCGAGGGGCTGAGCTTAACCTGACCTGATGGATTTTTTTGTATTTTAGTCGCGTCCGTTTTGCACAACAGAAACAAAATCCAATGTAAAATCCTGCTGATCTGAGATCAGATTCACACCTGAACTGTGTAGCAGCAGAGACACTGTATTACTGTACGACTGATTCCGGATCGGTCCGGGACGTTCTGAGCTTCCGTACAGAAACGCCGAGCTGAGCCGAGCCGAGCCGAGCCGAGCCGAGCCGAGCCGAGCCGCCGTAGCCATGACGTGTGAATTATAACCGTGTACCGATGTTCTGACTGTTTTTTACTCACCTGATGTACATCTTCATGCTCTGATTTCATTTCCACACATCGGAGTGTGTCACTTCCTGTTGTTTCCTCATCCCCCCCTCTCCAATTGGTTAATTTATTCAACTTGTTTTTCAGGGACGGGATCTCCGTTCCTTCCCTGCCGAATGCTCAGGTGAACCTATCTATTATATCTTCACATGCGTTACAGTTTCACGTAGAATTGTAAGAATGCAATATTTATTTGTAATTGTATTATGGAAAATATTAGGATGTAAATAAAGTGATGATTCCTTGTGAATATTAAAGAAAACCTCACATTCTGCGTGGTTATTTTATTTTACGTGATATAACAAAGATAAACGTTTGTATTTTTATAAATTTTCTAATATAATAACTGCATAAACCTTTATCTCAGTTTACAGCGATTATCTTCTGTAGCTCCTCTATAGTCGGCTGACTTTGTACAGTGTTGGAGATTCAAAATCTGACATTCAGGGCTTGTTGTCAGTCACAAGGGACAGGAATTAGGACTGCGTAGGACTGGTAAGGAGATGAGCGCAGGTAAACCAACTTATAATTAGAGATATTTTTTAAACCAAAAAAAGCATATCCGTAACAAATGGTGGCAAACCATTAAACATAACCAAAGCGGACCGAGGCTAAACCAAAATGGCCTTACCGCAACACGAGTGGTCCAACGCAGACTTGAGTATTCCCAAGCAATTGAGGGCAAAGACGAGTAATCCGAGGTAAACGCGAACAAAAATTACCTGAAGCGGATGCAGAAGTTAACATGAGTAATACAGACGCAGTAGGAACTGTCAACAAAAGCCATATGGCAAAAGTACCGAAAATACCCCACAACATGCATAGGCTAGAGTCCAGCTTAAATAATGTCCCAAACAGCTGAAGCATGTTAACTCTAGCCTCAGCTTCTTCGAGTGCTCCACAGTCTGGCAGAGCAACACAAGCAATACAGTCCAGATTACCCCTAGTGGCGGGGAGGGCCGAAACGAACAGCGATCTGATGCAGACAGTGACCGTGACCACCGAGTTTGAGCCGAAGCTCGGACTCCTAATAACTCCAGGGCATGCCCAAGCCCACTGGTCATCGGGGAATTCGGTCTGGTACCAGAACCAGGCCTGCCCAGGGCGTGCCCCCTCCGGAAACCTTCCAGAAAACCTGCATCACTCTGGGGACGCCCCAGAGCACGCCCTCACCACCTGGTGATGTCTGTCAGGCGGTTGCACCCGCTAAGGATGCTCTGTGCGCCGCCTCGCTCACCAGGACCATATTGGGCGCTGCTTCGCTCAGCAAGGATGCCATACGTGACATCTTGTCGTTCACTGATGATGTCGCAAGCACCGCGCCCCCCGCCGTGGATGCTCTGCACACCGCCGCCGTCACCGTGGGTACCATGAGTTTCACCTCCCCAGCTGAAGAGGTTCCCCGCACCAGGGACACTAAGACTGGTAGCATATGTGAACGTCCTTCGTCCAGTAGTCCAGGTATACCACGCCCCTCAGTCTCGTAAATGAGCTGCTAGCACCACGCAACTCGGTGTTCGGTTCCGCTAGCCCCTTTTCCAAGCCCGCCACGTGCGTTACTTGTGTAAATGAGCCACTAGCGCCGTGTAGCCCCGTTTGCGCGCTTGCTAGCCCCTTCTAGGCAGACTGCGTCGTCCGATTCGGTATATGACCTGTTAGCCCAGCACAACTTGGGTCCCAAGTCCGCTAGCCTCTTTTTCAGGTCTGCCGTGCTGCTTAGTCTTGCAAATGAGCACGCAAGGTTTGCTAGCCCCTTTTTTAAGCCCACCGCACGTTAATCCTGTTAATGAGCCGCTAGCGCCGTGTATCCCATTTGTGCGCCTGCTAGCCCCGTCTCTGAGTTCTTCGCACCACTAGCCCTCCCCACTGAGCCCGCCAGCTCTGGTTCTGAGCACGCTAGCTCCGTATCGGTGCCCACCATGCCTGGTAATGCCACCATTGAGCTGTTCATGCCTCGTAGCACCATGTCCGAGCTGCTAGCGTCCGGTGATTCAGTTTCAGAGCCGGTTACCCTTGCTTTTGAGGATGCTAGTGCCGCGTTGGTGCCCGCCTTACCTTGTGGCTCTGCTATTGAGCCATCTGCACGTTGTAGCACCACATCTGAGCCTCTAGCGCCGGCTAGCCCCGCTTCCGAGCTGTTCGTGCCGCGCTCTGAAGATGAGCCGCTAGCTTCCAAAAAACAGGTGGTTAGGCTTTCTAGCCCCGCTTCCATATGAGCCGCTCGTGCCGTGTAGGCCCATGTTCGCGCACGCCAGGCCCTTCTCCGAGCATGCCACGTCGCCCGACTCGGTAGGTGAGCCGCTAGCAGTCCGTGTGTCCGCGGTTGGAACCACTAGCCCGATCGCCATGCTGTGTAGCCCTGTTGTCGGGGGCTTAGCGCTCAGCCGTTAACGTCGCCTAGTACCGTATCTGAGTCCGCTGGTCCCATCTTGGTGCCGCTCAGCTCTGTCACGGGACACGTTTGTCTCATTCCTGAGTGCGTCGCCCCCGTTAACTTCGTGCCTGAGCCAGGTGGCAATCGCAGGTCAACTCGTGAACCCACTCGGTTCCCAGCAGATCGTTATGCTCACCCATGGTTCTTGTACACGAGCTGCATGCACCGCCAAATCTCGCCCCCAAGCCGGTCGCGTCAGCATCTGAATTCATTGCGCTACCCAACCTTGCACGCACGTCACCGGTGACCAATAGGGACCTTCCAGATCTTGTTGCATGCAGTCACAGAGAGGCTAGGGGGCCGTCAAGTCCAGAGAGGCAGTCCCGGGGGCCGTCCAGTCCAGTGAGGCTGTCCCAGGGGCTGTCAAGTCCAGCGATGCCGTCCCAGAGGCAGTTCCAGAGGGGTCGTCCAGAGGGCCCCTTCACAGGTGGTCTACGTCCGTCATCACGTCCGGCCCAGGACCCCCGAGGGACCCCCGAGGCTAAACCAAAACGCACAAACGTAAGTATTCCCAAGCGATTGAGGGCAAAGACGAGTAATCCGAGGTAAACGCAAACAAACATTACCTGAAGTGGAAGCAGAAGTTAACATGAGTAATACAGACACAGTAGGAACTGTCAACAAAAGCCATATGGCAAAAGTACCAAAAATACCCCACAACATGCATAGGCTAGAGTCCAGCTTAAATAATGTCCCAAACAGCTGAAGCATGTTAACTCTAGCCTCAGCTTTTTCGAGTGCTCCACAGTCCTGCAGTCCAGATTGCCCCTAGTGGCGGGGAAGGCAAAACAAACGGGGATCTGATGCAGACAGTGACACTTGTCTATGGAATTTGGCCAAAACCTGGTAGGAGGATTAATGACTCTAATCCTTCAAATATGTCATAATAAAATGAAATAAACAAATGTTAGAAATAAATGATATGTGTAAAATGCAAATACACACTAATAAAATGAAAGGAAATGTTTTTTATTTAATTATCACAGTCAATAAATACTGTAGAGTAAAGGCCAGAAATTATTTATTTACTTGTTTCTTTCTTTCTTTACTAACCATATGTCTTTGACCTTTTTACTTAGTCTTTTATTTGTTCAATATGGTATACAATTAAACGCAAACTTGATCTTGGCAAATGTAAAGATATTTCGTATTTATTATTATTATTATTATTATTATTATTATTATTATTATTATTATTATTGTTGATGGAGTTTTTATATGTATGTAATTTATTATTACATGATTATTTATTGTTTTGTTGTTAGTAATTACTGCTCCTTTATTACTGTTGTTCCTGTTTTTATAAATTATTTATACATATTAATTATTAATTATATAAATAGGCATTATTTGTTCTAAATATTACTATTAATAAATATAAATATTACTGTTTATTTATTATGTTTTATTTGTTTTGTTTTTATTATTACTACTTTTTTACTGTGGTTCTTGTTTTTGTTCTTGTTTTTGTTGTTGTTCTTAATGTATTTTATTATTGCTAGTTCAGCTCACGTCCTCTCTCTTGCTTTGTTTTCTCTGTGTGTTTGTGTAAATGTTACGTGTGTGACTCAGGGTGTGTGTTGTTTGAGATGTTCGGGGGGTTACGGTGTGGATGTGCATTAGATGAGAAGCTCAGCCCCTGTGTTATAAGATAAAAAGTGGAAATTGGCTCTAATGTGCATTAGCGAGCTTCTGTTTTGGAGCAAATGTACAGAAATTCAGAATAATGAAGCGTAATGAAGCCTCTGTCCTCCTCCAAATGTCACTTCAAAGCTCTGCTTTCAATCTCGCTCATTTTCTCTGCACTCAGAGTCACATCACAGAGACCGAGGGATCGACCAATCAAACGCCATCACTGAGAGGAACCAAAAAACATACCATCAGCTATACTTTGATTAGAAATAGTGTGAACTTGGCTTATATGTCCATACCAATATTAATACTGATATATAATATCAATACTACAGGAAGCTGAAATGAAATGTCCTGTATATATGAATCTTGAGTAATTACTCTAATAGATCACTTTTAGATGCTGATTTTATAAACGTTATCAGATCAGCAATAACAGTGATGTTCTGTAATTATTTTAAATTCTAATTAATTCTTTAATTGTTGTAAATGCTTTGTAGCCACAGGTGGTGCAGCACTTTAATACACTAACCCAACACTGCCTTCTGACTGGGTCAGGCATTACATGCAGATACAGATGCTTGTGTCTGAGGGAGGTACTTCTCAGCTCCTCTTTTTGGTTCTTCTTGGTTCCCCTCAGTTCCTTTCAGGTCGTTTTGGAATTTTTTGGCTCCTGTCAGTTCCTGCCCACAATGTTGCTTGGTTTCTCTCCTCTCGGTCCATTTTCTCTTCTAAAATAAATTCAGTTCCACTTTAGTTCCTCCATTAACATGTGTTACGCTGCGTCGCTGATTTACTGCTGCTTTCAAATACACATTTGCTGAGCGACTGAGTGAGGCATGGACACACCCACACCCACACACATACACATACACACACACACACACACACACAGAGCTACATGGATGCTCACACCGTTAAGCAACATTAAGGAGAGAAATGGAAGCCCTGTAACTCCGGACCACATTTCATTTTTTTTTTTTACCTACACTACTGCATACAGACCCTACTACTGCTCTTACATATCTTTGTGTGTGTGTGTGTGTGTGTGTGAGTGTGAGTGTGAGTGTGAGTGTGAGTGTGAGTGTGAGTGTGAGTGTGAGTGTGAATGAGTGTGTGTGTGTGTGTGTGTGTGTGTGTGTGTGTGTGGTGTTGCTAAGGTTTATTAAGATGCGTCACTCTGCTGAAACTCTTGCATAACAGCTTCCTGCATTAAAGGTAAAGTTTGTCTGTTTGTCATGATGATTTGTGTGATGTACTCTTAATTTTTGTAGTTTGTTTGTTATTTCATTTTTCTTTAAAAACTCTTTTCTTTAATTAATTCAGTTATTTGTTTGACATGTTGGAGGTCGTTGATGTTACCTTAAAGGAGGACATTTCTGTATTCTGTACATGTTGTGTCTTCTTTTCTTTCTCCCCAGTTGTGCAGTAACGAGAAATGTAGCGTAGAAGCGGGAAACTCCACCTTCCAGAATGCACTGCAGAGCTGGAGCTGAAAAGCATTGTGGGAGGAGAGGCTAGGCAGGGGTTCGTCTCCAGCCCAACAACCTTACAATGTGAGAAAAAGGCATGAGGTCAGTGATGAATGGGGAATAAGCGTCGATTATGTATCCTGGTCCTTAGTTGGTTACAGAGATATGTCCAGTCCAAAAGTATTAGGATGCCCCTTCTAATGAGTGATCTCTGTTGTTTCACTGTAACAGGTTGATCATATGGATCATAGAGGTGTAGATTGGCTTGTTCTGAACCTCAGTGGGTCTCACACTTCAATAGCTTTCCAACTCCAAGTAGTCAGTTCATCAACTTTTGCTCCTTAAAAAAAGTCCATAATGAAATGGATTAATGTTGAACTTAGCTGCTTGCAGTCCAGACCTTAGCTGCTTGCCGTCCGGACTCCATCACACACCATTGAGATGAATTGGAATACCAGCTGTGAGCCAGAGCCAGAATGTCAGTTGTGTTCCACAGTCTAGAGGAAGCTTCTCAAGCAAGCAAAGATTGGTGTCCACAAACTTTTGTCTATAGAGTGTAGCTGGTTAGTTAAAAAAGTTTTGGCTGGCTTGATGCTCCTTTGTTCAGATGGACCAAGGACGAGGAGGGTCCCTCGGGGTTCCTGGGAACGGACCAGATGGTGGACATAGTTTGACTGTGGTAGGGCCCTCAAGACAGCCCCTCTGGAAACCAGGACCTCTGGGATGGCTTCCCTGGAACACGGGACCTCTGAAACGCTCCTACCACAGCTGCAAGCCTCTGGCGTGGCCCCCCTGGAGCGCAGGACCTCTGGCGCGCCCCCCCCAAGAACGTGGGACCTCTTGAACATCCCCCCTGCAATGCAGGACCTTGGGAATAGCCCCCCTGGAACACGGGACCTCTGGGATGGCCCCCCTGGAACACGGGACCTCTGGAACGGTCCTCCTGGAAACCAAGGCCTCAGGACAGGCCCTACTGGAACTGAGGATCTCTGGAACAGCCTCTCTGGTACTGCCCCCCTGGAAGCCGGGACCTCTGGTACGGCTCCCCTGGACACCGGGACCTCAGGACAGGCCCCACTGGAACTGAGGACCCCTGGAATGGCCCCTCTGGAACACGGAATCTCTGGAAGGTCCCTCTGGACCTGGCGGCCTCCGCGAAGGCCACTGGAAACTTGACGGCCCCCGGGACAGCCTGGCTGGACTGGACGGCCCTCAGGACAGCCTGGCAGGACTGGACGGCCCCCGGGACAGCCTGGCTGAACTGGACGGCTCCTGGGACGGCCTGGCTGGACTGTACGGCCCCCAGGACGGCGTCTCTTGGCTCCACGGCCCCCGGGATGGCCTCTCTTGGCTCCACGGCCCCCGGGACAGGCCTCTCTTGGCTCCACGGCCCCCGGGACAGGCCTCTCTTGGCTCCACGGCCCCCGGGACAGGCCTCTCTTGGCTCCACAGCCCCCGGGACGGCCTCTCTTGGCCTGGAGACACAGTGTGCTGACGACCTCGGCACTAACACAGAAGCTGTCAACGTCGGCGCAGGCACAGGAGCTGACGACCTTGTCGCTGGCACTGAGTTGTCATCCTTGTCGCTGACACAGGAGCTGATGTCGTCGGCGCTGGCACAGGAGCTGATGTCATGGTGACGTGCCCAGCCACAAACCCAGGAGACCCTGCGACCATGGACAGACCACTAACCGGCACGACTAAGAGGCGAGGCGACGCGACTGACTTGGAACGAGGCCGGCCGATGAGGGGAATGTGGCTAGCTGCACATAACCCAAGCTAAGCTGCGCAAACGGCCTGGAAGCGGGGCTAACAGGCGAGGACAAGTCAGCTAGCGGCTCACCAATCAATTAAAGTTGCGCAGGCGGCTCGGAAGCGGGGCTAACCTGGCGCAGATAGGCAGCTAGCGACTCACCAACCAAGCTAAGCAACACAGATGGCTCGGAAGCAGGGCGAACCGGTGCGGATAAGGCAGCTAGCTGCTCATCAACCGGGTTGAGCATCGCGAACGACTCGGAAGCGGGGATAACCGGTGAGGATGGGGTGGCTAGCAGCTCACCAACCTAGCTAAGCAGATCAGATGGCCTGGAAGCGGGGCTAACCACAGTGGATAAGGTGACTAGCGGCTCATCAACTGAGCTGAGCATAGCAAATGACTCAGAAGTGGGGCTAACCGGTGAGGATAGGGTGGCTAGCAGCTCATCAACTGAGCTATGCTGCTCAAACAGCTCGGAAGCAGGGCTAACATGCCAGGGTAAGGTGGCTTGCAGCTCATCTACCGAGCTACGCTGCACAAACGGCTCAGAAGCGGGGCTGGCAGACATGGACATCACATCTCTGGGTGAAATCGGGCCAGGCCCGGAACTAAGGGACTCTAATGGCTCCTGTACCCTAGGGGCCTAGGGGCCCTGAAGGCCCAGACATGGGACTGAGGGGCCCTAAAAACCCAAACATGGGACTGAGGGGCCCTGAAGGCCCAGACACGGGACTGAGGGGCCCTGAAGGTCCTGACACGGGACTGAGGGGCCCTGAAGGTCCTGACACAGGACTGAGGGGCCCTGAAGGTCCTGACACGGGACTGAGGGGCACTGAAGGGCACTGAAGACCCTGACATGGGACTGAGGGGCTCTGAAGGCCATGACACGGGACTGAGGGACTCTGAAGGCCCTGACATGGGACTGAGGGGCTCTGAAGGCCCTGAAATGGGACTGAGGGGCTCTGAAGACCCTGACATGGGACTGAGGGGCTCTGAAGGCCCTGACACAGGACTGAGGGGCTCTGAAGTGGCATGACTAAATGCTAGTTGCTCCGACGCGGTGCTACCAGGCGTGACCAACTCAACAGCAGAGCTAACGGGGAAGGGGAGCACCCACGCGGGGCTAGCGTGCACAAAAACAGGGAGAACCGGCTTGGAGACGAAAATCCTGGGTGCTAGCTACTTGGACATGGTGCTACAAGGCATGCACGGATCATCACTGGAGCGACCAAGCGAGTTGGGCACCAACACGAGGCTAGTGCCTTCAAGAAACAAACTAACGTGCTTGGTGGTAAGACTACGTGCCAAGGTGAACTCAGAGACGGGGCATAGCAAGCGCACAAATGGGTCTATATGGCGTCAGCGGCTCATTTACAGGGCTAAGGCACGTATCGGGCTCAGAAAAGGGGCTAGCGGATTCGGACGCTGAATTGCGTGGCGCTAGCTGCTCATTACCGAGGCCGAGAGGCGTGGGAGACCTGTAAAAGGGGCTGGCAGGCTCGGAACCCAAATAGTGCGGGGATAACAGCTCATCTATCGAATTGAGATACCCAGACACTAAACCAGACAGCACATTTACAAGACTAAATGGCGCGAATACCTGCAGAGATAGAGACGGAAGACTACACCTACCCACGGAAACAGAGGTGGTTTGCAGGGCTTCCTGGGTGGGAGGTGTGGGGCTTACGACATCATCCAGAGGCGGCAGGATATCACGGATGGCCTCCTCGCTGCGTGAAGTGGCGCGCAGGATATTCCTGGCGAGCGCTGTGGCACGTAGAGCGTCCTCAGTGAGGGAAGCCGCCCTGGAGACATCAACAATGGGCGAGAGCGTGCTCTGGAGGGTCCCCGGAGTGAGGCAGGTCCTCTGGAAAGCCTCCGGAGGAGACAAACCCTGAGCTGGCCTGCTTCTGGTACCAGCCTGAATTCCCCACTGACCCTTGGACTGTCAGCTGCGGGGAAACCTGGGACCTGCTGTCTGCTATTCTGGCAGAAGCATTCTGTCACGAGTGAGTGGACATAGGCAGACAGAGTCGCAGATCCCAGTTGGACAATAATTAAACATTTTATTGTCCCCAAAATACAGATACAAAAAAACACAAAAGAACACAGCACTAATGAAACACAGAAACTCAGAAAATTAACTGCAACCAAAACCTGCCATGGGAGCCAAAAACCTGAAGCAATAACCTGAACTGAGAATGAAACACAGCGAAACAAAAACCTGCCGTGGTAGCCAAAATGAAATCCAAAAAAAACAACCATTAGCTGTGGCTAGGCTAACGGTTCGTGGCTAGAGTCCGAAAACAAAGTCCCAGAGCTGCCGCAACAGAAATAACAGTCTAAGGGGATAATCCATAAATCAAGAAAACAATAAATCCCACCGGCTGGCGTGGCATGGCGTGGCGTGGCTTGAAGTGCGAGGCGCTAGCATAGCTTAGCATCAACAACACACAAGGCTTGGCATGAACAGAACGCTACCGTAACGTATCGCGAAACGCGATTAACATCTAATGCTCCCGCAACGTGACTGGGGAAATACGGAGCTTATATACACACTCCCCACCCGCGCGTGGGAGTAATTAACTAAAAATAACCAATAACAAAGTCCAACACACTACAGCCGGTGAAAACGCAACTTGCCAAAAACAAGAGAAAAACGGGGGCAAGGCACGGATCCTAACATGTTTAGTCTAAAACTGTGACTGATGTTGACTATACAGTGGGGCAAAAAAGTATTTAGTCAGCCACTGATTGTGCAAGTTCTCCTACTTAGAAAGATGAGAGAGGTCTGTAATTTTCATCATAGGTACACTTCATCTATGAGAGACAAAATGAGAAAAAAATCCAGGAAATCACACTGTAGGATTTTTAAAGAATTTAATTGTAAATTATGTTGGAAAATAAGTATTTGGTCAATAACAAAAGTTCAACTCAATACTTTGTAACATAACCTTTGTTGGCAATGACAGAGGCCAAATGTTTCCTGTAAGTCTTCACCAGGTTTGCACACACTGTAGCTGGTATTTTGGCCAATTCCTCCATGCTAATCTCCTCTAGAGCAGTTTTGGTGCTGTCCCTGGAAAACACGGACTTTCAACTCCCTCCAAACATTTTCTATGGGGTTGAGGTCTGGAGACTGGCTGGGCCACTTGAAATGCTTTTTACGAAGCCACTCCTTTGTGTTTGGGATCATTGTCATGCTGGAAGACCCAGTCACATTCCATCTTCAATGCTCTCACTGGTGGAAGGAGGTTTTGGCTTAAAATCTCACGATACATGGCCCCGCTCATTCATCCCTTAACATGGTTCAGTCGCCCTGTCCTCTTCCTCTTTTCAGAAAAACAGCCCCAAAGCATGATGTTTTTACCCCCATGCTTCACAGTAGGTATGGTGTTCTTGGGGTGCAACTCAGCATTCTTTTTCCTCCAAACATGATGAGTTACCAAAAAGTTCTATTTTGGTTTCATCTGACCACATGATATTTTCCCAATCCTCTTCTGGATCATCCATATGCTCTCTGGCAAACTTCAGATGGGACTGGACATGCTGGCTTAAACATGGTGACACGCCTGGCACCGCAGGATCGGAGTCCCTCTCGGCGTAGTGTGTTACTGATGGTAGCCTTTGTTACTTTGGTCCCAGCTCTCTGCAGGTCATACTTCAGGTCCCTCTGTGAAGGTCTGGGATTTTTGCTCATCGTTCTCATGATCATTTTGACCCCACGGGATGAGATCTTGCGTGGGGCCCCAGATCGAGGGAGATTATCAATGGTCTTGTGTGTCTCCCATTTTCTTACAATTGCTCCCACAGTTGATTTATTCACACCAACCTGCTTGCCTATTGTAGATTCACTCTTCCCAGCCTGGTGTAGGTCTACAATTGTATTCCTGGTGTCCTTCGACAGCTCTTTGGTCTTGACCATGGTTGAGTTGGGAGTCTGACTGTTTGAGGCTGTGGACAGGTGTCTTTTATACAGATAACGAGGTCAAACAGGTGCCATCAATAGAGGTAATGAGTGGAGGACAGAAGAGCTTCTTAAAGAAGAAATTATAGGTCTGTGAGAGCCAAAAATCTTTCTTGTTTGTGGGTGACCAAGTACTTATTTTCCTCCATGATTTACAATTAAATTCTTTAAAAATCCTACAATGTGGTTTCCTGGTTTTGTTTCTCACTTTGTCTCTCATAGTTGAAGTGTACATATGATGAAACTTACAGACCTCTCTCATTTTTCTAAGTAGGAGAACTTGCAAAATCAGTGGCTGACTAAATAATTTTTGCCCCACTGTATGTGCTTCACAGATATAAACCTCGACCTAATGCTCATCTTAACACTCATCTTAACGCTAATCACTCAAGCTGATATGTAGCCAAGCTTCAGAGGAACCATGTGAGTATCATATTAATAAAAGCCCAGCACTGAAACCTGATGGAAGCTTCTAGAAACTTCTCCTGCGGCTTGATGAGGATTATGTAGAACGGTGGCTCGTCCGCGCCAAGCAAAATCGAAGCATACCCACCCCAGCCGGCATTCTTCTCGACGCTCGTTTTCTTCTCGGGCCTCCTCAAATTCTCAAGTTTTCAATTTTCTCCCACATATCGGGTATGAAGAGGAAATTTTCTCTGCTCCAAAAATTCTTCCATCTAAATGTAAATGCTGAAATCATCATAATGCCATGGCAAAGAGAAATCTCTCTCTTAACTCTCTCTCGCTCTCACTCTTGCGCACTCTCTCTCTGCATGACCAGGAATCAAGATCATTTAATGCGAATATATGTAAGTTCTGTATCATTAATGTTAACACTGAAATGTATACTACTATTTATATTTAGAGTCTTATTACCCAGATACCGTTGGTTATATGGTTCCAACAGCACATGTTAAGCTCTGGGATATTAGGCGGTAAATGAACAGTTGGTTCTCATTGCGGATGTGTTAGAATTGAAAGAAGTGTTCAGGAGCCAATTTTACACTAAGGCCAGACGACTGGGTCGGATTTCCTATACAACAAGGCTCATGTGATGGTCCAAAAACTTGTCCAGACTACTTTTTTGTCTGGTGAGTGTATCTAATATTTAACATTAAACACTTTATATTATTTTAAACATAACAGCCAAAATCAGCGCAGGTCTCCTCAGGCTCGTGTGAGCTCTTGTGTGTGTGTGTGTGTGTGTGTGTGTGTGTGTCTGTGTGTGTGTAACGAGGTCAGATACCAGGAGAAGTTCCTAAGGTTCTTTTTATCTTTTTTAGTGAGTTGATTCTTTCGGCTCTCAAACGGCTCTTCATTTATAAGTTTTGTCTTTTATAATTCCACCGAGTTTAACACTGTTTTGTCATTTATCTTATGTGTAAACCTTCTAATTTCCATAATATTAATCATTTTACATTCTGTTTAAAATATTGCATACTATTACACGCGTATTAAATGTTTTTTATTCTGAACATTGTAGGTGTGTTTTGACACAAATGCTAAACAGACAGTGTAGAAAAGTATTAAAATTGAGTATTAAAAGATTTAAAAAGTTTGTCAGAAGACCTCTCTGGACGCCTTACATGTGTCTGGGCTAAGCCCCCTATGTCCTCAGCCCTCCTCAAGCTCTGTTTAGTGAGTCGGCTTTTTCAGCTCCCAAACGGCTCTTCATTTATAACTTTTGCTTTTTATAATTTGGCCGAGTTTAGCGCTGTTTTGTCCTATGATTAGCATATGCAATGTTCGTGTAAACCTTGTAATTTCCATTATATAATCATTTTATATTATGTTTGAAGGTAAACATTTTCTTTACCGTGCTGTAAAAAAAAGATGAAATGTAAAAACACTGCATGCCATTACGTGTTTTATTTGTACTGAACAGTAGTGTTTTGACAGAAATACTATACAGACAGCATAGAAAAGGATCAAAAGTGAGAATTAAAACATTTAAAACGTTTGGTGGAAAACCCAGATGTGTCTGGGTTAAACCCCAAATCTCCTCAAACCCCTAAATACCCCTAGTCTTAGTTTTTCCTCACTGTCCTCCTTTGGTCTTGACTGAAATCCTGCTGTTTTTGGTCTTCGGTTCTGTCTTGTGACCCGATTATGATCTTGGTCTTGTCTCCACCATCTTTTACCATCCATTTCTTTGGACTTGGCCACCTCGTCCTGTCTTAGTCTGTTAGTAAATATATTTTTTGGTACATGGTGTAGAGGAGTATAGACTCTAGCCAGACTGTAAATGTGTTATAGGTGTAGAGGACTATCAGGGCCAGTAGATTCTGCAAGATGGGGGAGGGATTTAAAAAAAGATACCAACACTGGCATTGCCACCATCTGCCAACTGCTACACTGACCCTCATGCATATTCTGTTCTCTATCTGTCTCTCTCCACCGTCCTCCCTCCGTCCCTCCCTCCCTCCGTCCCTCCCTCCCTCCGTCCGTCCCTCTCCCTCCCTCCCCCCCCCCTAACTCTCTCTCTCTCTCTCTCTCT
>JAJAGP010007219.1:0-14992 GCA_025084515.1 Ancistrus triradiatus | reverse complement strand
AATTACTGCACACTTTCTGTAAAACCTATAAACTTAATTTCACTTCTCAAATATCACGTGTTCATCTGCTATATGATATATTTACCTGAAATTGCTGAGCTGGACAACCAATGATTTATAAAGAAAAATCATGAAAATTATCAGGGGTGCCCAAACTTTTTCATACGACTGTAGCTTTTCAAATCTAATTTTGTCAGCAAACTAAAGCTTTTCTTAAATCCAGTAAATACATAAAATATCTTTCATCATGAGAAAACTATTTCTAGATCAATTTAACATTTTTTTCCCCTATCCAGCTTTTATTAACAAGTATTTTTATCAAACACCTTTAAACTGTAAAAAGTCCTCTCATCAGACTGGCTCTCGTTTGAGCTGCTGCTGATACCAAAACAGATTCATATATCCATCTACAAGTAGAGTTATGACCAAATATTAACTTATTATAAACAGGTATCAGTAAAATACAAAGCCATAAAATCACGAGAACATGCCATCCATTCATATCTGTCCTAAATACTGCAACGTTAAAAAGAAAACTCTTTCGGCTTTTTCAGTAGGCTAACTGTGTTCATCAATCATCGGCTTTCCTCTGCTAGCATAAGGCAAATTCCATTAGCGCATCAGTGAGTCTTCATCTTGGTTAATTGACGTTTGTAACAAACACGCAAATAACGTATTTGCTTTATTTTTGTGTTGAAATTACACAGACACCTTCTCCTTCACAGAGTGTTCTGTATTTCAGCAAAGGCGCAGAGCCATAGATAGCCTTTCCCAGATCAAACGTTCAACCCTTCTTTCAAGTTTCAGGAACGTTTTGGTCCAGCAGCGCCACCTCCAGGTCATAGTGCGTCACCTTTTATTACATTGTGAATATGGAGAACTTTTTGGGTCCATGCTCAAGGAGAAATAGCGACAAATTTGGATGAAATTTGTGCAATCTTTGCATACTCACAATGGCTCCCACTGCCCCAGAGAACCACAAACTAAGACCCCATTTGCAAGGACTGGACGCTGCTACAAATCTCCATTCCAGATATTACAAGACTTATCAATAAATATGCAATATAGGATAGTTCACATACCGTATGACATATCCATATTGGTGTTAATTCAGTTTAACTGCGAAACACTAATAGAAGCTACTGCTACTATAAATACATTCTGTTTACTGATTTAATGTCGAAATGACTTCAGCTCCAAACAGGGATTGGCGGAAACTTCAGTGATTTACTTCACCGTTCGCTGGAGTACAAGCTCAGCCTTAATCCCTTTACAAATGTCACCTAATATGCTCCTCTGACACAGACGGATTCTACAGAATCACAGCACAGCAAATGCTTTATCCCTCAATAAATCCCCCACATCTTGTCAGCACTGTCAAGGATCTGACCAAACCTGCGTTCCCCGTGTGCTCAGACAGTAACTCATCTGTGTAAAGGTCAACATAATGGAGTTCCAGTCCTGTCTCTGTCACACCTGTTTATGAGGAGCTCCAGGTTTTGAAAAGCATCACGACGCAGTCCTTCAATTCTAACAAGCCTTTAGATATGCAAATGCAAATACACGCATGCGCCTCACATCCTGTGAGCACTGATGAAGGATTAGAGGATGACTAACACAAACTGTGCATCAACAGATGAGCTACCGTCTCTGACTTTACATCTGCAAGGTGGGTAATGCGATAGATGTGTCTAATAGAGTGCACAGTGAGAGAACACAATAAGAACTCCAGCAGCACTGCTGTGTCTGATCCACTGCGACCAGCAAAACACACACTAACACCACCACAAGTGTTACTGCAGAGCTGAGAATGATCCACCACCCAAATAGTACCTGATCTATGGGGTCCTGACCATTAGAGAGCAGAGCAAAGGGGACTAACAAAGTATTTAAGAAACAGATGGACTACAGTCTGTAATTGTAGCGCTATAACGTGCTTCTACATGGTACGTGGAACTGGTAAAACGGACAATTAGTGTAGAAACAAGGAAGTGTACTTCATAAAGTGATCGGCAAGCCTATAGCAGTCTCTCAAATCAACCAACCACATAAATAATTCACTAAATAAACAGCTGATGAACTGTATATGTGCAATCTGTTGTTCGGTAGTACTGTCCACCGCCATTGCCTCTTATTTGAACTGTAACATGCGACTGGGATATTTATAGCTCACACACACACACACACACACACACACACACACCAAAATAAGAAGCCAGTCTGCATCCTCTCTGGTGCAAAGCAAGGGCATTTAAAGCTGCCCCAGCAACAACACCCCCCTCCACACACACACCGTACTGGTTACGGTATGTTTATGGGGACCTTGCACTGATATAGTGATTACTGTACCTTAATGCTACACCTAGCCCTAACCTTAATCTCAGTAACCTTTTTTTAAATTAAAGTTCGGGTGTTTGGAAACAAGCAGTTAAAGTTATGGGCACCAGAAAAATGTCCCCAGAAGGTCAAAAATCTCCGACGCTCCTATCCTTCAGGCGACATATCGTCCCCACCAACAACATAAATACATAGTCAGTCAGTCTCTCTCTCTCTGTCACACACACGCGCACACGCACGCACTGTCTGCTCGCTTGAGGTTTAACTCTGCGTCCTGATTCTGCTGATCTGTACCTCCATATCGTCTGACGGCTGCATGGCTCCTGTCTCGTGTCCGTGTGTCGCGCCTGCTGTCCGTGTCTCCGTTACTCCTTCGCCTCACATTGACCGAGACGCGGCCGGGTTGCCAACTTCACGCGTCTCCGCCTACTGCTCTCCGATTGGCTGATGAGGTGCTAATGGGCGGGGATGTGACCAGTGCGTTTAAAAACCCAGTAACGCTGCTGCACCTGATGCTTACAGCAATAGCACGCGAACATAGCTGTGTATTAGGGACACTGGTGTGCTGAGACCATCACCAAATCCGATCAGTGGCGACCCTTTCCATGTTGATTTCGGGGACTGCATCGTATCAGATGAGATACATTCATTTGATTGTATAGTGAAGGACTGCACGTGCAGTATATGAGTATATGAGTAAATGTCCCTTGGGTTCAGTGGTGGTTCAGGGGCAATAAGGCGGTCCCCCTAAACGAGGAGCGAGTTACCTCAGTGGTGAGTTACACAGCACTGCACCGATCTGGGCTTTATGGCAGAGTGGCCAGACAGAAGCCTCACCTCTGTAAGAGGCGCATGAATACCCACCTAGGGTTTTAGGTGCTTTTCTGCAAACTCCAGCCAGGTTTTAATGTGTCTTTTACTGAGGAGAGACTTCTGTCTGGTAACGATGCCATAAATCCCAGTTTGGTTGTTTGGTGTAGTGATGGTTGACCTTCTGGAAGTGACCATTGGGTTCTTGGTTGCCCCTCTTACCAAGGCCCTTGTCCCCCGATTACTTAGTTCGGTGGGTCGGCCAACTTTAGGATGAGTCCTGGTTGTTCTAAATTTCCTCCATTTAAGACTTTTATGGAGGCTTCTTCCAGATCTGTGGCTTCACACAATCAGGTAATTTTCATCATAGGTACACTTCAACTATGAGAGACAAAATGAGGAAAAAAAAATCCTGGAAATCACACTGTAGGATTTTTAAAGAATTTAATTGTAAATTATGGTGGAAAATAAGTATTTAGTCGATAAAAAAAAGTTCAACTCAATACTTTGTAACATAACCTTTGTTGGCAATGACAGAGATCAAACGTTTCCTGTAAGTCTTCACCAGGTTTGCACACTGTAGCTGGTATTTTGGATCTTTCCTCCATGCCGATCTCCTCTAGAGCAGTGATGTTTTGGGGCAACACAAACTTGGAAGGAGGTTTTGGCTTAAAATCTCAATACATGGATCTGTTCATTCTTTCTTACAATACGAATCAGTCGTCCTGTCCCCTTTGCAGAAAAACAACCCCAAAGCATGATGTTTCCACCCCCATGTTTCACAGTAGGTATGGTGTTACTGGGGTTCAACTCCGCATTCTTCTTCCTCCAAACACAACAAGTTGAGTTTTTACCAAAAAGTTCTATTTTTTTTTAATCTGACCACATGATATTCTCCCAATCCTCTTCTGGATCATCCATATGCTCTCTGGCAAACTTCAGACGGGCCTGGACACGCCTGGCACTGCAGGATCTGAGTCCCTCTCGGCGTAGTGTGTTACTGATGGTAGCCTTTGTTATTTTGGTTCCAGCTCTCTGCAGGTCATTCATCAGGTAGTTCTGGGATTTTTGCTCACCGTTCTCATGATCATTTTGACCCCACAGGATGAGATCTTGCGTGGGGCCCCAGATCGAAGGAGATTATCAGTGGCCTTGTATGTTTCCATTTTCATACAAATTGCTCCCACAGTTGATTTATTCACACCAACCTGCTTGCCTATTGTAGATTCATTCTTGTCCCCTGCCTGCAGGTCTACAAGTTTCTTCCTGGTGTCCTTCAACAGCTCTTTGGTTTTGGCCATGGTTGAGTTTGGAGTCTGACTGTTTGAGGCTGTGGACAGGTGTCTTTTATACAGATAACGAGGTCAAACAGGTGCCATTAATACAGGTAATGAGTGGAGGACAGAAGAGCTTCTTAAAAAAGTTACAGGTCTGTGAGAACCAGAAATCTTGCTTGTTTGTGGGTGACCAAATACTTATTTTCCACCATGATTTACAAATAAATTATTTACAAATCCTACAATGTGATGTCCTGGATTTTTGCCCCTCATTTTGTCTCTCATAGTTGAAGTGTAGCTATGATGAAAATTACAGACTTCTCTCATCTTTCTAAGTAGGAGAACTTTCACAATCAGTGGCTGACTTAATACTTTTTTGCCCCACTGTGTGTGTGTATATAAGCAAAGTTCTGGTACCTAACCTTTCTACGCCCAAACATACATGGTGAATATGACTAATACAGTACTGTTATATAATATACTACTCTTCTACGCTATTACCATTGTATGGCATCAGCTCTAGTAGTGGTTAATTCAGTTTATGAACACGACTGTCTTCTGCCTCAGGTGTTGCCAGTCTAAGTTGTACATTAGTCAGCTCTCAGCTTTACGTCATATTTCCAGTCAGTAGATTCTGAGAAGTTTCTTTCAGCTCTAGTTCCCACCATCTCACTGATGTACCACTTCCTGTAAAAAGGCGCAAGTACAATAGACGAGATGGTCAAAACTACAAAATGCTGACACCTAGCTATAGTATTCTGAACATTTTAGTTGCATACAGTGCTAACAGCAGCATATAACCAAACATAGAATGAGGCTTCCATGAGCAGTCATCATGTGACACCTTTCACACCCTGGGCTGGCCTTCCAGAAAAGAAAAATCTTACTACAACATACCACAAGCATAGTACTAGAGAACTGGGGAAGGTCTGAGTAAAGCCTTTTCTCCTCTGTTTCCTGTTTATTGCTGTCACATAATTACCTTACACAGCAGGGTCCATAAAGAAGTGGTTTGCAGGGTTTCGTAGTTACTGACTTTGTGGTTGAACTTGACTGACATGCACTGACCTCAATCTTATCTAAAAACTTTCAGAAACTGGAACACTGCCTGAGAGCCAGGCCTTACAGCTAAATGGAACTATTTTAGAAAGGCAGGACTGACTCTATAATAAAAACCATGATATTGGACATGTCATACTGTCAGGTGTACTTATATTTTTGGCCATACAATGTACCATCCACGTTTTAAATTAGTTCAGGTCAAGATCATGGGGGATCCGGGACCTATCAGTGTAGAACACAGGTTACAGACATAGGGTCACTGTTGCACAGCAGGGAATTATCCCCACGCTGGCCTCCCCAGTCAATTGTCTCAGCATGTGACACGTAAACCGACTGGACCACACCACCAGGACTCAAACCTGTGTTGAATTGTAGTGTAAGACAAGATATGTTTTTTTTTTTAATATAGATTTTAACCAATTATCTTAATGGAGATCTATGTCTATGTTAAGGCAGTGACAAAGTCTTTAAATAACTGCACAGTCACCTTCATGGCAGGAAATAGTGTTCCTGAAGATTTAGTTGACTACATAAAGAACAGTGGTGTGAAAAAGTGTTTGCCCCCTTTAAATCCAAAGGAATTCAGGAAAAATAGAGAAAGAAAGTAATTGAGATCTATCAGTCTGGAAAGGGTTATAAAGCCATTTCTAAAGCTTTGGGACTCCAGCGAACCACAACGAGAGCCATTATCCACAAATGGTGAAGACATGGAATGGAGGTGAACCTTTTCAGGAGTGGCCGGTCGACCAAAATTACCCCAAGAGCACAGCGACGACTCATCCAAGAGGCCACAAAATACCCTACAACAATATCCAAAGAACTGCAGGCCTCAATTGCCTCAGTTACGGTCAGTGTTCATGCCTCCACCATAAGAAAGGGACTGGGCAAAAATGGCCTGCATGGCAGAGTTCCAAGATGAAAACCACTGCTGAGCAAACAGAACATTAAAGCTCGTCTCAATTTTTCCAGAACACATCTTGATGATCCCCAAGACTTTTGGGTAAACATTCTGTGGACTGACAAGACAAAAGTTGAACTCTTTGGAAGGTGTGTGTTTTACACCATTACATCTGGTGTAAAAGTAACACAGCATTTCAGAAAAAGAACATTATAGCCACAGTAACATATGGTGGTGGTAGTGTGATGGTCTGCGGGGCTGTTTTGGCTGCTTCAGGATCTGGAAGACTTGCTGTGATAAATGGAATTATGAATTCTGCCGTCTATCATACCAACATCCTGAAGGAGAATGTCCGGCCATCTGTTGGTGACCTCAAGCTGAAACGAAACTTGGGTTCTGCCAGTATGGACAATGATCCAAAACACCACACCAGCAGTCCACTCTGAATGGCTGAAGAAAACAAAATGAAGGACTTTGGAGTGGCCTAGTCAAAGTCCTGACCTGAATCCTACTGAGATGCTGTGGCATGATGACCTGAAAAAGGCCGTTCCTGCTGGAAAAACCTCCAGTGTGGCTGAATTACAACAATTCTGCAAAGATGAGTGGCCAAAATTCCTCCACAATGCCTGTAAAAGACTCACTGCAAAGTTATCACAAACGCTTGGCCTGCAGTTGTTGCTGCTAAGGGTGGCCAACCAAGTTATTAGGTTAGGGTAAATCACTTTTTCACACGGGCCTGTAGGTTTGGATTTTTTTCTCCCTTAATAATAAACACCTTCATTTAAAAACTGCATTGTGTGTTTACTTGTGTTGTCTTTGACTAATATTTAAATTGGTTTGATGTTCCGAAACACTTACGTGTGACAAACATACACAAAATAGGAAATTCAGGAAGGGAGCAAACACTTTTTCACACCACTGTATTTGAGGTTTGATGTAATTCTCTGATTAAACCATGCCTATAGTATGGAAGTGTATTCCTTAAGAAACAATTGAGGTTTAAAACATAACCATTAAAATAATATAAATTGTCAAGAGATCATTTACAAGCCACCATAAAGCTTATTACAAAAACATGCATTATTAGAACCATCCTCTTCACAACTTCCTTCCTCCTGCTAAAGGAGAAAGAACAGGTCGACGTCTAAAGGGAAACTCCTGTCACACAAATATAAGCACAAACTGAGAAACTCCATGGTTCCATTTGGCATGGGGCTTTGTCCTATTTACCAAGGCCAATATATTATTTTTTACTGTATATTTAATAAATCACTTTTATTGTATAAAAATAGCTTAAAATGATCTCAAATGGTTGTACAGCTCCCAATGAAAACCCAATCTTTCATTATTTTATATACAGTACCACAATTTGATGTTATTTCAATGCCTGAATTTTACATATTTTTATAATTTCCCTTACACTCTGGAGAGCAGTACTTTGCATAAAATGGACAAATATACAGAACAGTAAATAGCTCAAATCCATTTAGAAATAAATGTAGCACAGTAAAACTAAGTGTTTCCATTATTTGTTTAAATATCTGTAGAGCTACACAAACTGAACTGTAAATATCACCTTTAATTTTGCCGTTAAATTCTTAAATGGAATTTGCCCTTTGGTGCTAGAGAGAGAGAGAGAGCTCATCTATTGGCTGTCGCCAACGTTTACGACACTGAGCCGATACGGTTATTAATACTTATTCAAAACAATTAATTTTATGGGACTGTCAAGAAGAGAAAAAGTGCATTACGGCAGCTGTCCTGACCACCTTACAGCAAACGATCGAGATGACCTGAGACCAGTATCACCAGTGCTGTAGTGGGGGAAAAAGCTGGAAACAAGGAGTCCAATTAGTCTTTTTGTACACAAACACAAGGTCATGAAACTATTGAAATGTTTGAGGTGAAACTCTAACATGGCTGAGTGTTCAAAATCGTCTCTCCCTGTTTATTTCTCAGAAGACTAGTTGTTTCGTTGGTAATCAATCCACAGTCCATCAGGCCCATGTTTTGGTCCAGATTTGAACCCTGTAGAGAATATTTGGTCTTCGATTAAACACAAACTAAATGGGAAACATTTTAACAACTCTTCAACTGTTTCAAGTCATACCATTGATCTAAATAATGGCATTTCAAGTACAGAATCCATATAAAGGCCAGGATACAACGGTTTAAAACATCAACAAATAATTACATTGACTACCCTTGTCTGTGGATAATAATGACCATTAGGGGTGATTGTGGAACTGTGCAGAGCAAAACCTTACTTTGGAGCTCTGTGAGAGACTAAAGAAGCTGTCAAATGGGAACAGCAACTGGGCAACTGGATTGAAAGATAAATGGATGCTGCCAATTATACCCAAATACTTGAGGAAAACCTGCAGCACTCTACTAAACAGCCGAAGATGAGCAGGTGTTTCACCTTGCAGCAAAACAGCGACCCTAAAGACACTATTAAAAACCAAAACAGTGGCATGAGTAATAGAAGGCAAAGGTCCTTGAGTGGCCAAGACAGAGTCCCAACCTAAGTCTGCTAGAAAATCTGTTCGACAGCAAATATTGCTTAATCTAGTTGTGAAAAGCTGGTAGACATACAGAATGGTGCAAAAGTCTTAGGTCACTTTTAGATGTTGTTTAAGTAATGGTATGAAGACCACAGATAACATTCTCCACGACTGGTTCCAAAACCTTCAAACATGAATCATCACTCCATAGTACTCTTTCCCACTGATCTTCATTCCAATCTTTGTGAGTGTCAGCATCTCTCAGCCTTTTCATCCTATTCCCCTTCCAAATAAAGTGGTTTCACAGTTATCTTCCAAACAGACCATTCCTGATAAAGCTTCTTCAGACTGCAGAACTGTCAACTTAGCATCCCGATGAAGCTGCCAGATGCTGCTATTGCTCAGGTGTAAGGGGAGGTCACACTAATTACTTGCCTCTGTAGCCTATAGAAGTTGTCTCATTCTGATTTTTCCATTATCGCACACATTTCCTATATTTTCTGGTTGTATTATAATAAAAGATACTTAAATAATTAGATATGGCCATTATACCATTGGTAAACCTGTAGTATATCCAATCTAACGGTGACCTAAGACTTTTGCACACTACTGTACACAAACATGCTGATGGCGGCTGTAACTAAAGTGAGGCTCCACAAAGGATTGAATCAGGGGACTGATCTTTTCAAACCCTGTTTCAGTGGTTCAATATTCATTCATTTTCAGAATTAAAGGCAAAATACGTAAACTTTGTCATAAAGTTAAGTGATACCCAAGCTTCTGCACAAGATTTAATCAGAATTAGTATTTTACCAGCATATGACATCTTCTAAAGGCAGTGATCTGGAATCTTCACATTTGCTAGGATTGTAAAAAAAAATGTCACTACATTATTTGCTAAATTATTTTTAAAAACACCACGAAAAAAGCTTATTGACTTATTAACAAAGTGATCAATTAATTACCGTATTTTTCGGACCATAAGGCGCACTTCAAATCCTTTAATTTTCTCAAAAATTGAAATGCGGTGCGCCTAATGTATGAATTAATTCTGGTTGTGCTTTCTGACCTAGAACCGATTGTAGATGGTACACGGCGCTCATAAATCTGTCAAAATGTTTTAGCACGGCTTTGGTAAGTTACGAAGCTTACGGCAACCGTAGTGCGCAGCATCGCGAGGTAATACGGTATGTGCTTCAGCATTAGGGTACGTGCATTCATTCATACATTTTCGAAGCGGATTTCAAACACAACGCTATCAGTCACGCAGTACAACATGGACATAGAGCAGCTGCGAGAGAATTCAACATTAACGAATCAATGGTACGGAAGTGGAGGAAGCAAGAAGCCCTGCGCCAGGTAAAGACCAAACTGAGCTTCAGACGGAACTTAAGAGTTTTGTTTCATTTCATGCGCCTTATAACCCAGTGCGCTTTATGTATGAACATAGATCCGTTAGCAGCCGATCACTGATATTGCGTCTTATAATCCGGTGCGCTTTATGGTCCGGAAAATACGGTAAGTTCGAGATTTCCTCTAGTCAGCACTAAAAACTGACAGGGAGGCAGAACCCTTTTCTAATGCACCATATCCTCCCTTTAGAACCATGTAACACTTATAAATCACACACTATGAGGGGAAAAAATCCCACAACCTTCCTTTAGACAAACAAACGCAAAAAAGAAGTCAGCAAAATCCGACGCCATTACCCGCAGCATATTTTTTAGGACTTTTATTTGTATTCTTTCGGATTACATATTGATTATTGCTCATCTACCATCATTTGCAATATTTAAACATTTTGACAAATTAACATTAGAGATTTTCTTCTTTGCGAATACAATAAATACAGGAGTGGATCCGTTTTAGTTCCTAGTAAGCTCGTTCCCAAACGAGATGCTGGTGTTAACTCGATGCACATGCTGCTGTGGGACCACTGATCGCATCAGCCTTTCGCGCAGGCGTGGATCCTGAGTCGGCGGCAACACTGCGACAAGGTTCTGGCTTGCCAAAAAAAACAAAGGAACGAACAAAACCCGTACAAACACGAGCCCGTCGCACTCACGCGGACATACAGGAAGGAAGAAATGATCGAATATCAAGTGTTGCTCTAACTGAGTGACAGTAAGCACAGAGGGTCATCGATGAAGGGACGTGACAGACAGAACTAGAACACAGATAGAGCTTTAGTACACACCGTCGATTAAAAAAATCAGTTAGGGCTTGAGGTGTGGAATTACTGAGAAGGTTCGACAACACCTGAAGTGGAACAGCCGGTCCAGTGACGTGCTTAGTACTGGTCTGTTTGCTTCTGAAACACTAAACCACTGTAGATTTGCAATGACAGTTTGGAGAGTTTCCTGCTCTGAAAGCCAATACTGGTGTTGTGAGCAGGGAAATCAGAAACCGGACAAAAGCGTGATGTGTTGTTAACCATAAAACGGAGTGAGACCACAGCAGCAGAAGAAGGACGAGGCATTGATCTAGAACAAGCTTTTAAAAGTGTAGTAATATAAAGGTCCTGTTTGTATTAGGACAAGCCAGTTCGAGAAGGCAGTAAAGAGTTAACGCTGAAATGTGCTACCTAGGTCACGCCTGGCTTTTCCTAATGCTCTGTTTCTGGTGCTCCTGATAAATACTGTGGTTACTGGTCCGACTGTGCATTGGTATTTCGTGAACATCTGTACCTCACAGTATAGAAAATGAAGCGTTCAGTATAATAAAGCTTACAATAAATTGTCAGAATATTTCATTTGCTTATCGTTATAAGATAGGACGATTTGACGGAAACGCATGTCAAGCCATGGATAGAAAAATGTGATCTTTTTGTATAAACATCTAAATATACACCCCTGTGAAGGATTATAATAACATGTTAAGCATCTGCAATAATGCAAGAAAATTAAGAGAGGCTAGAAAGTCATATAGGGTAAAACATCAATACTGGATTCATTGCAACACTGAAACAATTTGCTTACATGTGAGACGCACTGAGACGTAAATGATTTGGTTCCAGTTGGAGTGAGAAAAGCTGGATAAAGAGGCTCTGCCTCACATCTATCAGTATCCAGTTAAAATCAAATTTTGGTTCAAACAAAAAAACCCCTAAAATTTGTAGTAAAAATCGAAGAAGGGTTTAAAAATAAACACGTACAGCTGAATATTGTGATCAAAGAAAAATCATCAGGACCCCAGAACCCGACCCTAAACGCACCCCGACTCGGCATTTGAAAGGAAGAAGAGACCCCCGGATATAAAAGAACGACAAGAGGACATTGTGCATGTCCAACACAATCATTAAAGGTCCGACAACACAGATGTTCAAATCAGCGGAGCCGTACTTAGACAGGAAAAGATCTCTAAATGGATTACACACGACTGACACACGGATCTAAGAGAGGATGAAAGGCTGCAATCTCCACGAAGATGGTGCTAAGCCGGGCCACTGTCAGTAGCAGCTCGCGAAAGGATTTAGAGTTACGGTATTCTAGCAGAAAATAAATAAACACTGCTGTAGCCCTCATTAGCCACACCTCTGGCTCCAGCCAATCAGCACAGAGCCTCTCTCTCCCCCTAGAGAGAGGCTGAACCCCTGCTTCCCCTGGATTGATGAGTGTCTAGTCTTCGTTACTCGTGCCCGAGGCGGTTTAATACCTGCAACACAGATTTGGAGAGATTTATAGCACCTAAAATGGCACAGGTACTTACCTGTAGTAGTTTGGCTTGAAGGGTCCATTCTTGTTGAGGCCTAGATACTTGGCCTGCTCATCAGTCAGTTCGGTGAGGTGGGCATCAAATGTGGGCAGGTGAAGGCTGGCTACATACTCGTCTAAAAAGCACAAGAACAATAACAGTCAGAAAGAAAACACGATACAATGCAAGTCAAGTCGAACCCCGCTAGGGTTGGGTGGTATTGACGTCTCATTAGTACAAGGAATAGCAATAACCATGGTATGACTTAAGGTTTCGGCCAAACCATTCAAATACACGACTCTAACCAGAATCTGTTGGGAGATGTTTGGGGGTGTGCTTTTTTGGAATGATATTCAAGTCCTTTCAGGACGATTCACAGACGATTAAAGGAAGGCATGGATGGTGCTGTTATAATCAGTGTATTCACAATAGCATTTCTGAGACACTGAGAGCTATAACTTATATATCATTTATTAAGCTTACGTGAAAATATGACGATTAAGAGATGAAACAAGTCACGGAACAGCCTATTTATAATATGTAAAGACAGTCTCATTTTCAGTTTCAATTACATTCGACCTACTCGTCCACATTTTGTAAAATAAAACGTCCTCGATTCAAATACATCATGCAATAATTCTCCGGCACTTACTCACTCAAAGCGAGTCAGGCTTGCAGTTTGTTGTAACGTAGGCTATGCCTTTGAAACATGGTTTTCACAAAAAAAAAAAAAATAATAATAAGATAATTATGCTGAAAGATGGAAGAGACAAAAAGCGTTGCAACAGCCTCACCACACTGATTATAAACACGGAAACCAATGATACCAGAGACGTTTATATAAACAGACGATACGATGATGTAGAATGAACACAAGGTAATCCTGTAACCAAAGTATTTGGCGCCATCTAGCGACCATTAGTGTCAGTAACAGCACCCTTGTCTGAAAACTGCTATGTTTATAATCCATAGTGCATCATATATTTTGGTTCTACAGTGTGTGTGTGTGTGTGTGTGTGTGTGTGTGTGTGTGTGTGTGTGTGTGAGATCGTTAATGTTCTGTAGTTACATTGTCATATATTTGAACGATTCCACAGTGGATTTGATGACTGTGAAGTGCAAGAAGTGCAAAAGAATAATAAATCAATCAGTACCAGGGGGTTGCGTATTTCTGAGAAGGAGTGATGTGTAACACTAACAGTTTGGGCTTCAGATGCTGTGTAGATGATAAGGTTATACTCATGTTTTCAGAAGGACCCCTGATGCATTTAGGTTTGCACACAGCTTTTCTGTGAAAATACCCTTTATATTTACACTACAATAGTACAATAGGCTGCGACTATATTAATGTTTGGTTAATGGCCGTTTCGATTAAAGACCTGTTTCACAGAACGCAATGAGGTCGTTAAACAGAGCACACCAAAAATCAAATTAGTAAAATATGAGGTTACATAGCTGCAGTAAAAAAAAGAAAAGAAATGACATAAATCAAATGTTATTTCCTTAAATTTCCCACCAGATCCACCAGTGGGCAAAAATCCCAGAACTACACGGAGGGACCTGATGAATGACCTGCAGAGAGCTGGGACCAAAGTAACAAAGGCTACCATCAGTAACACACTACGCCGAGAGGGACTCAGATCCTGCAGTGCCAGGCGTGTCCCCCTGCTGAAACCAGTACATGTCCAGGCCCGTCTGAAGTTTGCCAGAGAGCATATGGATGATCCAGAAGAGGGTTGGGAGAATATCATGTGGTATAATATCAGAACTATGTGGTATAATATCAAAACACTTTTTTGGTGTTTGGAGGAAAAAGGATGCTGAGTTGCATCCCAAGAACACCATACCTACTGTGAAGCATGGGGGTGGAAACATCATGCTTTGGGGCTGTTTTCTGCAGAGGGGACAGGACGACTGATCCGTGGTAAGGGAAGAATGAACGGGGCCATGTATCGTTTAAGCCAAAACCTCCTTCCATCAGTGAGAGCATTGAAGATGGAACGTGGCTGGGTCTTCCAGCAGGACAATGATCCCAAACACACCGCTCGGGCAACGAAGGAGTGGCTCTGTAAAAAGCATTTCAAGGTCCTGGCGTGGCCTAGCCAGTCTCCAGACCTCAACCCCATAGACATTGTGTGGAGGGAGTTGAAAGTCTGTGTTGCCCAGCGACAGCCCCAAAACATCACCAGGTCTGCAGACACTGTAGCTGGCATTTTGGCCCATTCCTCCATGCAGATCTCCTCTAGAGCAGTGAAGACCTCTGCCATTGCCAACAAGGGTTATGTTACAAAGTATTGAGTTGAACTTTTGTTATTGACCAAATACTTATTTTCCCCCATAATTTACAACTCTTAAAAATTTAAATTCTTTAAAAATCCTACAATGTGATTTCCTGGATTCTTTTTCTCATT